>JAKOGI010002138.1:0-138474 GCA_029747015.1 Carnegiea gigantea
TTTGGAGCCCCCTTAGCATGTACCCCCCCCCCCCCAAAAAAAAAAAAATCAAATAAAAATAAAGGTCATATACTCAGAACGTCTCATCCTGATAAAACTAGGGGGAAGTGCCGTGTGGTGGTTGTTTTTCCGTTAAAGGCAGCCACTCCCTCTCTTTCTCTCGTGTTCTCCCTCTAGACATTGCACAGCACCATAGCCATCTGAGGCCACTGAACTGAGCAAGCAGCTGACTATGTCGCCCAATCCATCAGGCAGTGGTGGTTTTCAGTTGAAAGCTGCAAGTCTGAGTTCATCTCCAACTCCGCGCTCCCAGCTGCTTATCTCTTCCCAACTCTCTCTCTTCTCATCCTCCCCAGCTTGCGCCACTTTCTCCTCCTCCTTATCGACCTCTCTTCCTCTTCCCCGTCTTCATATTACCCAAAAAACTCGCTTTAAGCAAAGCATCAGCCCATTCAATTCTAGGGTCAGATCATCAACTGTTCTGTTTTCTCCTCATATTATTACTCAGCTCCTTGTTCTTATATGTCTGATTATTAACATTGTAGCCACCTTGTCTCTAGTAGAAACTGCAGGTGAATTGTTTGGCCCATGAGCCACTCAAGGTTATGATTTCAGGGGCACCAGCTTCTGGGAAAGGGACTCAGTGCCAGATGATTGTCCAAAAGGTCATCATTGCGTCCGTCTTCCTCTGCGCTTGTTCATCTAGATCTATTACTCCTCTTTCTAGTATACTTCTCGGTGTTTGATCTGCATCCACATGAACAATAACAAAAGATTGGGTGTATCTTAGGCATGTAGTCATCATTTTTAAGTCTTTGTTGATCATCCTTTCTATACACAGTTTGGACTGGTTCACATATCAACGGGAGACCTTTTGAGAGCAGAAGTGGCAGCGGGGACAGAGACAGGAGACAAAGCCAAAGAGTACATCAACACAGGCCGTTTAGTCCCCGATGAAATTGTCACTGCTGTATACCCTGCCCTCTTATTTTCAATACCCATGTCATGTATTTTTTTTTTTTTTTCCTGGACAAAAAAAACATTGGTCATAAACTGAGATTCTAAGGGGGAACAAAATACTGATTCTGCTTACTTGACAGATGGTTAAAGAGCGACTCTTCTGTGATGACGCAAAGGAAAAAGGTTGGCTTCTTGATGGGTATCCGCGAAGCTTGGCTCAGGCTCAGAGTCTTGAAGAATTAGGCATCAGACCAGATATTTATATTGTGCTAGAGGTATATGACTCGTACTCTTCCTCACTTTCTGCCTCTCAGGACCCCATTGGTATATTCTTCTGTCATTAGCACTCGATGAGTTTACCTGTTCACTTACACATGCAGGAAGATTTGTGGTTTGCAGTTTGCTAACCCATGAACTTGATACAATAGACAATTGTTCATAACTTGGTTCCTGATACTCAGGTTCCTGACGAAATTCTCATCGACAGATGTGTTGGAAGACGGCTTGATCCGGTGACTGGGAAAATTTACCATCTCAAAAACTTCCCTCCCGAAACGGAAGAAATCAAAGCAAGATTAGTTACTCGTCCCGACGACACAGAGGAAAAAGTATGTTGTTTTGTTTCTTATATCTAACTTACTACCATTTTAAATCAGAATCATATTTTTCTTCTCAGAATGATAAATTTGATTACGATGGATTCTTTTTTCCTCTTTAAATGTGAATACCAATGCTTCGTGATCAAAATGGTGAACTATAGTGTATGCCATACGGTGCAGATATGTGCCTCAGCCTTCTGCTATGTGCCTAGAGCCAGACTCGACCATTCTACAAAAAATTATGTCTAGCTAAATAGTAGCCACATATATGCCATGCGTCCTAACCTCCATTGATGTCTGACATAGCCTAAAGCTTATGATTTGAAAGTCTACAGTTGAGCATCAGCTTAATGTATTAGATTAGAATTGATCAAATATTGATATACTATATGATAAATTCTAATCTAATATAATGTGCATTCAACTAAAAAGACTCCCATGTTGCTCCAGGTAAAATCACGCCTAGAAATATACAAAAGAAATGCAGAGGCAGTCTCGACAGTGTACAAGGACATAATGAGAAAGGTACCTAAACTCCTACTAGCATAGTCTCTTATTTCCTTTGCTTTTGTCCCCTCTGCATCACTGTATAAGAAGTCATGGCTCTGAAGTATATCTTCATTTTGCCATAGATTGACGGAAACCGCCCCAAAGAAGTAGTTTTTGAAGAAATAAGTTCTCTGCTGAGCCAAGTGCTAGATGAGAAAGCAAAGGATTCCAACTCAGGTATGAGAACCTCAATTCTTATGCATCTTTTTTCTGCAGTAGTATCTTCACGTTACAAATGAGAGACTTCTGACTTGTTGAAGTTGTAAATTTCAAAACAAAGGTAAAACGTTGACATAATACAGAATTGCAGTTGTGTGCTTACTCTATTGGTGTAACATTGAGAGCATTTGTATTTTCTCACGTTATTCAGGGTCTGACACTCTCGTAGACTTTCCCGTAGCAGGGAATGCAATAACTAAGAGCAGCAGTGCTAAACTCAAACCTTCTAATCAGGTATTTAAAGTTCTGATTCTAGGACAACTTGCTTTGCATCCAAGGGATAGATAGATTGACTTGAGTCTGAAGATAACTTTCAACTTCATTCGCTGGCTCAGCTTTAGCCATGTGCAGGATAAATGGAGAGGAATTCCTACAAGGTTGAATAACATTCCACATTCTAGAGAAATCAGAGAATATTTCTATAACGATGTGCTACAAGCTACGCAAAGGGCAGTGGATGATGGAATGAAGAGGCTTAAGGTCACTTATTTTTCGATTGCTGTGATAGGAAGATAAAAGATTGCGGGGTCGCAAGTTTTTGATCATTTGACATCCATGATATTTGAATGTAGCTGACAAATTTGCTTCACTTTTCCTCTCTTGAAGAAATCATGCAGTATAATAGATAGGACATGTATAGTTAGATGCTTAACTTCTCTCATTTCCTTTTCTCAACCTCTTAGGTGGAGATAAATATTCCTGAACTCAACCCAGAGACGGTAAGAGTTTTCTTTCCTGGGAACATTCAGAAAATTTCACTCAATTGTATCATCTGATTGTACTGTGATTTGTTAGGATGTTTATAGAATTGGGACTCTTCTAGAACTGGTCCGAGTCATAGCTCTTTCATTTGCCGATGATGGAAAACGGGTCAAGGTTGGTTTCTCTACTGATGATTAAGCATAATTTTGGTGCACATTTCACTTGGACAGCACCTCTGAAGATTTTTCTCCTTACTTGTTTCCTCTTCTCGTGCCATTCAGGTCTGTGTCCAGGGATCTATGGGTGAAGGTGCACTGGCTGGAATGCCGTTACAGTTGGCTGGCACCCGAAAGATTTTGGATTTCATGGACTGGGGGGATTATGGCGCTAAGGGCACCTTTATCAACATTGGTTCTATAGGTAAGACTTTTGAGCACTTTTTATGTTGAGGGAAAATAATAAAAATAAATTGAGCGTAGTAAGATACGGGAGCGTAGAAGACTGTGGATATTCGCGAAAATTAAATAAAATTAAGACTAAAACCATGGACACACAAGATTTTACGTCAAAGTTCAAGTCGGAAGAAAGTCACAGGCGGCAAGATGGTACAAAATCCACCATAATGGGAGTGAGTACCAAAATGATCTCATTAACAGTGAGCCTAACAAGATCAAAAGGAGATTAGAATCTCTCACAAAACACACTCATCTTAGACAAAAAAATAGTGGAATAGAAGAGGCAAAATTGGCTCCATCAACGTCTCACAAGTGGCCACGAAGGGAGGAGCTGAGACGCACTCCCCAATGCAAAAAACGCCACACAAATGCCCACGAAAAAAAAGTAGCTATACAAATGCCCAATAAATAGGAATCATGAAAGTAGATAATGACCCATGATGAAGGAACCGACCAACTCCTAAACTCGACATAGCAGCCGAAAGATCACAAAAGGTTCGAACATGGGCTTGATCATGGAAGTTAGGACACCACCAAACATTGTAAGATGTTTCCTTGAAATATGGTTAAGTGCTATGCAAAATGGCAGAGGTCATTTTTTTCTGGAAATAGTGTCCTCGTTGTTATTTGAGTCGAATATAAGGCTTTTTATCTACAAATGCTGCCTCTTCCTTGACTAGCTGCTAGCATGTCCGTCAAGCCACCTTCGATTTCTCTCATATGGTACAAATATTATGACTTCATGCTCGATAATGCCTGTGCAGGAGAGAAGGAAGTTGATGAACAGGATGACATGTTCATCCTGGTGGCTCCTCAGAATGCTGTTGGAAATTGCATCATTGATGTCAGAGTCACTTCGTCACTGATTATTTGTTATTCAGCTTGCTGATTTTCTCCATCCTCCTAGCCGCTACTTCAACTATAAAAAAAGGATAGAGCAGATAAAACGTCTTGCTCTCTTCTCTTTGCAGGCTCTGAGAGCTATGACTGACGCTGCTGGTAGCCGTCCTGTTATCCTTGTAAATCCTCGCCTAAAGGTTCGATCTCCTATTGCAATTGCCCTCGATCTTGGGAGGCCAATATTCAAGAGCTTGCTTTAAGTCCCACGCTAAATTTAAAAGGGTTTTGTCTGGTGCAGGATTTGCCTAGTTCAAGTGGCATCATGCAAGTAAGAAAAAGATCAGCATGAACCTGAATGAATTAAAAATTCATATGAAGATATATTGTCGTTGTTTTTCCCAGCTTATTGACTTGTTTTCATATCTGCAAAGACAATCGGACGTGACAAAAGACTGGAGTATGCTGCATCATTTGAGAACTGCTATTTCTTCCGTCTTCTCTATTATGCAGGAACACAGTATCCAATCATGGGTGCCCTCAGGTGAAGTATGTTAGTTTTGGATTTTGGTCCATGTTTTTTTTCCCCCCAAAAAAAAAAAAATTTTGTGCCAAGTTCCCATATCTTAAGGCAAAATTCTAATGGAAATTCAATTTTTATTAATTCCACAGAATGTCCTACCCCTTCCCATATGAACTATACAAAAGGGTGGATGAGGCCCCGGGAAAAGAGAAGTACGTGGTCTTGTCCACGTTTGAGAAGAAGCCAACTCCTGATGAGATTAATAATGCATTCTTAGGAAAGCCAATGTAAAGTCAAATTTCTCTTCTCAATTTGATCAATTAATTTCAACATCCAATGTAATAGGCTTATGACATGATCATGGTTAAACTGCAGAGATGAAGGGAAAAAGACATCTGGAATTTGGTATGGAAGCCCTGCTTGACATGGACACATTTCCTATCTTTTCGAGTCTGTTTATGGTGACTGCTTTCTGTTGCATTCTTGCAGGGGTTTCTTCAGGGGCATACTGGCTTAGATTAGACATGGTGTTATCCTGCCTGCCACTCCCTTTTCCTTTCCAAGCTAAGGACAATGCAGCCATTCCTTCCTTTGCTGCCATCTGATCTTCATATTTGGCTAGAGAATTGAGATGGATCGACATCACGTCCGATGAGAATGGTGTGATTCAGTGATTGTATCAGCCCAAAAATTGCAGCCCGTGTGTTTTGCTTGTTACTGCCAAATTGTTGACATTTTCCTTTTTTTTTTTTTTTGGTTGGTTGGGGGAAGGGGGTACATTGAAGTAATTTGATCCAGAGAATGGTCTGTATGTATCGCTATGAGAACAAAAAGCATCACGTATGAGAGGGTGATTACCAGTAAGCTCGGCATCAAATGTGACTCAATTGAGACACAAATTAAAGATGAGGGCGGCTGATTACCATCTTACAGAAATTAAAGACGAGGAGGGCTGATTACCATCTTAATTATAGTCTCAAATGACACTGAAAAAACTTACACTACAGGATTCAGAGAGTGAGAAGCAATCATAAAGCTTGTGAACATCTAGTTAAAAGGAGGTGGGTAAGTATAGGTATAGCTAGCAAGTCCAGACAATATCTTTAAGAGCAGGACGTAAGTGGTTGTTGCAGAATTTGTTGTACTCGAGGGTGTCTCCGTTGTCCTTGTTGAGCTCGACCACCTGCAAGGACGGTGAGACGGAGAGTATCCGGGCGGCGATTCCCAGCCTGCCTTTCCTGCCATCCTCCTGGCCCCTCAGCCTCACTAATAATTCCCCATCCTTGGGCTTGTTTTTCACCAACACCTTCAATTTGCCAGCGGCCACTTGCTTCAGCCTGGATATCACCGTGGAGGTCGGCTTCGCAGTGGCAAACACCATGTCTTGCCTTTCCTCCCTTGACTTGTCCTCGAACAGCGGGGAGAGGTCCAGCCCTTGCGACATGGATATTATGTGGAATGCGTTCAACGTCGTCTTCTCCGCTGCTTCCTCTTTGTCCTTGCTGAGAGTGAACGTGCCGTTGATGCTTGATTCTCCCTCCTCCTTGTCGTCCTCGTCATCCGGATCAGACAATTTTGGGACTGTGTTGATGTTGTACCATGTGGACTCCGTAATCTGGGGAATGCTGATCCTAGTGCAAGGATTAGGGTCGAGCATTCGGGTGATGAGAAGGGAGGCTTCAGAGGAGAACCAGGAAGGGCAGTTGAAATCGCCCCTGTAAATCTTACGGTACATGCGGATGAGGTTGTCGTCGTGGAAGGGGAGGTATCCGGCGAGAAGCACGAAGAGGATGACGCCGCAGGACCAGATGTCGGCCTTGGATCCCTGGTAGCCCTGGGCCTTCCTGCTCACCACCTCGGGGGCCACGTAGTGAGGGGTGCCGCAGCTGGTGTGGAGCATCTGCTCTTCATCCTCTCTCTCCGCTAAAAAGGTGCTGAGCCCGAAATCGGTGATCTTGAGGTTGCCCTCATCGTCGAGCAGCAAGTTCTCCAGCTTGAGGTCCCGGTGGTAGACCCCCCGGCTGTGGCAGAAATCCACCGCGGAGATGAGCTGCCTGAAGTAGAAGCGGGCCAGGTCCTCGCCGAGCCTGCCCCCCTTTTTGACCCTGGCGAAGAGCTCCCCTCCTCGCACCAGCTCCATGGCCAGGTAGATCTTGGATTTGGTGGCCATGACCTCATACAGGTCCACAATGTTGGGGTGCTTTACGCTCTTCATCACGCTGATCTCCGTCTTGATTTGGTCGACCATGGACCTGCCGGCTTTGAAGAGCTTCTCCTTGGGGATCACCTTCATCGCCACGCTCTTCCCAGTCTGTAGGTTTCGGGCGTGGTAGACCCGAGCGAAGGTCCCCTGACCCAACACCCTCCCCAGCTCGTATTTTCCCTGTAGCACGCTGTGTTTCTGCCCTTTCTCCTCCGTTTCCAGTTTTACCAAATCCAAATCCCCCATATCTTTCTTTCTTCTTTTCAATAAGGAGGATTAGGTGTGTTTCGGTCTGCGGCAATAGCTAATAATGGCGTTGGGGATGAGATTCAATTGAGAGTATTGTTGTTATTATTATTATTATTATTATTATTGGACAGGCTGAGAAGAAAAGGAAGAGGAAGAAAGCTACCCGTCCTCAACATGTTTGCGATGGCAATTCCTGCCGAGGAGCAGGTGGTGGTTCTCCTGGGCATCACCAATGGCGTTGCTGTTGGTGTATGTACTCAAAAGCCAAAAACCAGTCATCTCTTTCTCTCTCCTTCTGCATTCCTTGGTGGCAACACTCTCTCAGTCAGTACTTGCTCTCTCTATCTCTCACTGGAGTCGGGGCTGCCCAGTTGCCGGCCACCTCTCACGGTCTCTGATTTGCAAACTAATTGAACTTTGCCCTCATCGACGGCATTGATAACAATCGATAATAATACTGATAATATCGTACGACTGTATTTGTGTAGGCGGAACAGCTTAGCCATTCTATTTACACATTTGCCCTTTATGATATTATTATTATGCGTTATTCCCATCGACGGCACTGGTTTCCCGTCTCAAAAATCCAACGGCACCGACTTGAGATTGAGACCAAGCATAATTGCAGAAATATGCCTTGTGGGGTTTGCCTTTGATTGATTGATTTCTTTCTTCCAAGCAGACGTGGCCCTTAGCTTCGCAACTCTATCCATTGAATTTCGTATCCCACCCGACTACTAATAGATAAAGAGCACACCCACCTTTTTCTGGATACTTTGTCCCCATTCATCCACTTGGGTTTGAGCTGTAATAATCAAAATATCAAATGGTAAGGCACCAAATCAAAAGAATGACGTCGATACAACAATGGACAAAGATAGAATGATAGATGCCAATTCAAACCTACATTAAAAAAAAATGAGCCATTTTTACTGGATAAATTGTTTTTCAAATCCTCTCCCTGCCCCCCTTTTGCGCCAGTTTTTGCAGTCCGTTGTATTTTTCATCGCAGATATTTTTGCCAGATATTTCTTTGAGATTATTATTACTAGTACAAATCTGTGCAATATACGGATTATTTTTTAAATTAAATCTTAATTTAAAAATTATAAAGTATTCATTTTATAAAATAACTTGTCTCATAAATATTTATAAATATTAAGTAAAATATTATTTGATTTGTTTGATCGTATAATTAGCAAAATTAGCTTTTTCAATCAATGAAAACTTTAGTTGGTGAATCAAATTCTTCTTCTATATGTTTGAAAGTCTCAAATCTCACTAAATTTAGTTATAAAATGGATTATACCTGAGAAAACTGACTCATTAAAAGTAGATCTTGATTCATAAAATAATCAGTGCATAACGCGAGACAGTTGGGATCATGTATCACTCACGTATAAAATAGTTTCGCTATATTATAAACGAAAAATACTCCTTTATATTAGACGGCACCACCTTCGAAAATAATTAGATATCCAATATCTTTCGAAACAAAGTCATTTCCTCTTTTTAACCCCTACGTTTATGCCTTATACATCAACCTTTATCGATTGTAAATTTTATACCATAACGCATCTAACATTTGATACTCCCTATGATAACCCATAAAAAAATATGCATCAAAAAATATAATGTATATTGGATACCCTTACCTAGCTATAAACATAGAAATTATACATAAATTCTTAGGGTGATTAGAGAAGCAATTTCTAAAATAAATTAAAGAAATCAATTTCCTGGAGAAAGAGAGAGAGAGACTATGTGTGTATGTGTGTGTGTGTGCGCTTTGAAGAGAGAAAGAGACGTGCATAAAATCAACAATCAAAAGTATCTGAAGCCCATGTATAATCGAAAATATGAGGAGTACGTAGTTAACTCCTCTAAGTTTTGTTTTAAAAAAATAAATAAAAATAAGGCAGTATTTTGCTTGGAGAGATACGACAGTTACAAACTATTTTTTTAACTTTAAAATCGATAGCTTAGATTTAATACATAAATAATATTTATGTCTAATATTACACCAAATCTCACAAATCACTTTCGTGTTAGTATTTTAGGGTTTTCCAAATATTATTATTCATGTGGTGTAGACATATTAGATACAAAATCGAAGGTCTAGATTTAATAGATGACTAATTTTTATAGTTGAGATTATATCAAATCCTGTGAATTACTCCCATTGTAGCTAGCATTTTAGGTCTTTTAAAAGATTATCACTTTTGTTAACTGCTTGAATTTTTTTTAGATAATAAAATTATCATGTATCCTTTATCAAATATAATCGAAATTATGAGTGATTTTTTTTAAAAAATAAAAATTATAAATAGGTATATCACTTAGAAAAGGTGATTTTTTTAAAAACTAAAATCTACGGTTTAGATTTAATGAATAAATATAATTGACTAATTTTTTCCCAGATAATTGAATTATTATCTATCTTTTATCATATATATCCGAAATCATGAGAATTTTTTAAATTAAATAAAGAGATATCTTAACTTTAAAATTAACCTATTAAATTTAATATATAAATAATTTTTATGGTTAAGATTATACCAAATTTCACAAATCACTCTCATTACACCATTTTGAGATTTTGTAAAAATCGCTATTATAATAATATAAATGATTTATTAGGATAAAATCCATTCTAATATTTATTGTTCAAAATAAAAGTATAATGGAATACAAGAGAAGGAATGACATGCATGTTAATATAAAAATGCTTCATGACATGTTTTTCTATGATTTCAGATGATTCTTCTCACACTTTCCGAAATGTCTTAACCAATATCAAACAACTTCTTTTATATTATATTATAGACAACCTTCGCCACCCTAAGGTCTTAATTGCCAAAACTAATCACAGATTTAGGCTACCCTTATGGCAAACAACAAAAACTTACCCTCCAACGAACCAATCGTGGGCCTCAAAAGATTACTTCCGCCGCGAACTTGGACAAAATCAAGAGTCATTATTTTTGTTTCCTTTTCATGTTTTCCCTTTTTTTTCTTTTTCTCATTTTTTTCTTTTCTCGCAAATCAACAAAAAACCTACTTAATATAATTGTGGTTGCATAAAATCCTATATTAATAGTATTGGTCCATACTTTGCACAATGATTAATTTAGTGGACTTTTAAAAATCATAAGAAAAATAAATAAAAGAATTGAGATTTATAATCCATAAAAAATAAAAAAATTATCATTGAAAATTACACAAAAAGTTGGAATACCGTTCACATAATGATAGATAAGTTGCTAAAAAGGTACTGGACGTCAATAATCCTATCTTTTGAGGTACTAAGCGGAAATAATTCGACTTTGTAAATTAGATATCAGCATACCGACCTTCTATCCGTTTTTTTCTACCGCCACCAAGCGAACAAATTTGGACTCAACAAAGCGATGATGTGAATGGTTATTTTGCAAATGTGTATGATAGGGCAATGTGGCCAGTTCTTTAACGTACCGAATTTGTCTTTCTGATAGTCGGGTCAAATGTGAACGAAGTTTTTTCTAGTTATCTTTTTTATGAGGTCAATGAAAATTCTATAGCAATTTCGCCCAAAAGTGAGAAGGGAAGAGGGGCAAAGGGGGAAGAAAAAAGAAATTTCCAAGGATTACACTGGAATTCAATAGATCATACGATGTTTAAACCAAAAAATTTACAAACAAACAATGAGGAAAATGCATCTAGAATCCCCATTCATTGCCTAATCTTCACGGCAATTTCGAATCTAGGCTAAGCCGGTGATGGTATTAGAACTTCACCTCTGTCTTGGCCAAGAAGAAGCTCAACTTGGTGGCGTTAGTGAGGGCAAATTCGACTTTTCCAAACTGTAGATCCATTTTGTTACTTGTTGCGAGAAAAACAGAGTTTTAATATTTATAAACCCCAAGTGCAAGGTGTATCGTTGAGTACTTGGGGTGTCGTCCGCAGGGAATTGTGTTTTCAACTACCAGAGTTCACTAGAGCGTCTCAATCTAGGCGAGATCAAAGAGTGAAAAGGGGAAACTAAACTACGCTACAAACACAAAAACAAGTGACTTGGAGTTATGATTTTACCAATGGATGAACTAACTAACCAAGATGAGTCCTAACCTACCCAAACCATACTATGAACAAGAGATGGTCGGTTGCACCATCAAAGACCACCCAAGCCCTCTCTCAAGGGTCATGAGCTAGTCTAACTCGTGTAACCACCTACTTTCGTGGGGTTAGGCGAATTAGACCACAAAACTAGCAACCCCGGACCTAGCTCGATTCGGATACTATTTTCATGTCCCGAACTCGGCTATTCCCTCTCCCACACTAGCTAATTGACCTCACCTCTCAGCATAAGTCAATCGCCCAATAATATGGATGAAAACCCTCTCAGGCATTTCATCGAACACTTGGCGGGCGTGAAGGAAAACTCTAAGTTCTAGGCATAGATTGGGTATGGTTAGGCCTAGTACAAGATCAATTAGCCATCAAGAGGCTAATCATAATCCAAGCCAACACAATCTACCAACAAATCATGAAAAACGCATGAAAACCTAAACTAACAAACAAGAACATAAACTTGAAGAACAAAGCGAAGGAAATGAAATCAAACGAATTTAAACAAGTAAATAACATATATTAACAACAAAAACTAAACATATAAACTTAAGCAAAACAAATACAAGAATTAAAACTAACAAAACATAAACAAGAACAATGAAATAAATAGAGAAAAGGAAGAGGGAAACTTATGCTTGAATCGATTGAAGAACTTGAGATCCACAAGCTTGAATCCCAAAATACAAACTACAATCCTAATCTAATCCTCCTATTGAGGTTTTTATTGGATAAACCTAACCTAAACTACCCTAAGAATCGCCCAAGGAGAAACCCCGAACGAACTCCCCCATGAACGCCCGAAAAAGGGGCTTTTATCGCGAACCCAGGCCTGACGCACGGCCGTGCGTCACCACGCACGGCCGTGCGTGCACGGCCGTGGCCTGGCCGTGCGCCACCACGCACGGCCGTGCGCCTGGCCGTGCGTGGCTTCTGCCGCCAGTGCACGGTCGTGCCTCCCTGCAGGTCGGCCGTGCACTGTCCTTCTCTGCTGTGTTTTGCCCGTTTTCGCTGATTTTCATCGTTTTGTCCCATCTTTGTCCCTTTCCGCGACGTTTGCTCGATTTAGAGTTATTTCCTACAAAACATAAATAAAACGAGTAAAAATTCTAAAGATTAAGTTATTATACGAGCGAAAAGTAGGTGAAAGAGGCACGTAAAATAGGTAAATTTACCGTTCAACACACCCCCACACCTATTTTTTGCTCGTCCTCGAGCAAAATAAAAGAAAAACTGAAGTAAACAACTAACTCACTTTCGTAGGAATCACGGTTGCATTTAGCGTATGCAACAAGCCCTTTAAACCCCTTGGTTACCCCAAGTGGACGAGTAAAGTCTCGTGAGGGTTTGCAGAAGATATACCCACAAAATCTCAAAAAGGAAAAACAAAGAAAAGAGAAACAAAAATCGAAAAATGAAAATGACAAAACAAAATATATACATCCGGGTGAACTGTACACGTTCGGATCAACCAAAACCCCCTAGTAGCTCAAGTATTAGTCTGTACACAAGCGTTATATGCATTTCAGGACACATCATCCCAAAGAATGGCATTCAGATATCAGCTTTTCACCCCACAACGCATGAAAATAATGAATCCATCCTGGTGCCTGTGTGCAAGTGTATCATCACCCTGAAACTAAGCCTACCAAAACCAAACTCAATCCCACGCAATTGACACAAGCTACCTTTTCGAATGGCTAGCATGGAAAGCAGGCTTCCCCAGTAGCAGTATTGCCTCAAAGGGTAACACCCAGTAGCGCATGCCTCAAAGGGGTACTTGTCATTTCCAACTCTTTTCTTCCCCACTTGTTTTTCTTTTCCATTATTTTTTTTCATTACAAACTCATGCCACGCCTCAAAGGGATACACCCAGTAGCGCTTGAATTTGTTTGTTTTTGCTTTTGTTTTAGAAAATGGGGGTGCCAGCACATATAAAGGGAGCTATGCAGTAGACAAGTGGGGGAGTCAATCATGGAAGACTAAGAATGTAGGATGATGATAATACATAAATCAGGACTGGATTACAAAATTACAATGGACTGTTGGGGTTAGAACTAAGACCTAAAACGACAGATTGGGGATGAACCTTTATCATGCACATTATACTTATATACGAGCTAATAGTCAAGGTACCGGAGATTAAGACTGATCTAAATAGTACAAAACTCCCCTAAATTCAAAAGGAAAAGAAAAATTTATACAAAAAAGAGAAAAATTGAAAAATTTACACAAAAATGAAAAATTTTCACAAAAATAAAAAGAAAAGGGGAGATGACCCACCCCCACACCGAAATCTCACAATGTCCTCATTGGGAGCCATGAGTCATCACCAACACACAAAAATAAAGAAAACAAAAACAAACACAAGACATACAAAATCGACAAATATATACACAAGCTAACACACTCTCCCAAAAACGCAATCTCGCCCAATCAAAAACAAGATCACACATATATACCAAACTAGCACCACCAACAAGAAATATATACCAATCCAACAACACCACCAATCACAACACAATAAAAAACCACAAAAACACAAAAATGGTGATCACAGCCAACAACGGCTCAGCAACATCCACATTTCACCACAAGATGATCACCAACCAAAAACACAATCCTAATATCCACAACTAAATAAAAACAAAAAGAAAGAAAAGAAAAAGAAAAAGAAGGGGGGAGAAGAGTGAGAACGAGTATACCAGGTCGGGTACTGAATGTACCCGAACTATGCCATGACGACTTAAGGAGCATCAGCCACTCCTTGCCGCTCAAGATGCGAGTCGTCAGCTCGGAAGCAGTCAAAGCTCGCAGGAGCTTATCATGCATAGCTGCATGTAGCTCAGAATGGTGTGAGTAAGAGAACACTGGTAAAGATGGAGCAAACAAAGTTAGTGCCCTCTTAAACTCACCAAATACCTGTGAGAAATCAGCAGAATAATCGAAGGTAATAATCAATACGATTTCTCCAGGCATGCCCTCTAGGTACAGACAATAAGGGCCAAGGAAAGGGTCATACCCTCTAAAAGTACCTAGAGACTTATGGCAGGCAGCCTCATTCCCCTCAAGTATCACAAGAGAATCGATAAGTGACAAATCACAACACTTGGGGGAATGGGAGGGTGGTGAACATGAATAGGAAGCATGGGATGTATCAAGAGAGGTGGGGGATATATTATCAATAAAAACAGGACTAGTTGGCCCTGCAACCACAACATCCATGCATGAAGTCCCTGTGGGAGTCCCATAAAAAGTATGCACCTCAATAGCAACATGGTCGGAACCAGACCAAGTATCATCCTCCTCAACACTAGCGCTAACGCCAAAGGTCTCACCTACCTCGAACTCCGTCGACTGAGCTAAAGGGGAAGGTGTATCAGGAAAGGTCATGATAAGCGCAGTGCTGTCCCAAAGGGTATTAGGAAAGGATGAAGCAACAGTGAGTGAAGGGATCAAGGGAGGGTCGAGTACGTCCTCTAGTCCGGACTCTAGAGAAGGAAAAGACGCACCATCATCACACAGGTTGACATCAAGTCTAGGAGCACTAGAACTAGGGTCAATCTCGGGTGATAGGTCATACTCCCTCAGTTTATTAACAAACTCAGCAAATTCAACTTGTTGCTTATTCATTGTCTCTATCATATCGCTAAGTCTAGCAAAGCCTTCATTAGAAATATGATAGGGACAAGAAGTACTGGCGTGGTCAGAACAATGGCAAATTTCGCACACAGGAGGGGCATAATCAGGGATGCAAGGGGTGGGGTACAAGAATCAGAACAACTAGTTTCAAATTCATAAGTATCCCAAGCCAACCACTCAAGTAATTCCCAAGCTTCATCAACATTTCGAGCATAGAAATCCCAATGCTCCAAAAGAACACGGGTCTCACAATTCACACCCTCATCAACAACATGCAATATTTCCCATTTCCCATATAAACATCCACAAGAAACACATTGAGCAAGATAAGCATGTAAACGATCCCAATAACGGTAAAATAGTTCTTGCTCACATTGGGGAAAATGGAAAATTGCCATTGAAATTTTTTTTTTTGTAATTTTTTTTTTTTTTTGGATTTTCAAAAGGCCTAGCCTCGAATGCTAAAGTAAACCCCAATATTGAAAAACGCCAATTCCCGGCAACGGCGCCAAAAACTTGTTGCGAGAAAAACAGAGTTTTAATATTTATAAACCCCAAGTGCAAGGTGTATCGTTGAGTACTTGGGGTGTCGTCCGCAGGGAATTGGGTTTTCAACTACCAGAGTTCACTAGAGCGTCTCAATCTAGGCGAGATCAAAGAGTGAAAAGGGGAAACTAAACTACGCTACAAACACAAAAACAAGTGACTTGGAGTTATGATTTTACCAATGGATGAACTAACTAACCAAGATGAGTCCTAACCTACCCAAACCATACTATGAACAAGAGATGGTCGGTTGCACCATCAAAGACCACCCAAGCCCTCTCTCAAGGGTCATGAGCTAGTCTAACTCGTGTAACCACCTACTTTCGTGGGGTTAGGCGAATTAGACCACAAAACTAGCAACCCCGGACCTAGCTCGATTCGGATACTATTTTCATGTCCCGAACTCGGCTATTCCCTCTCCCACACTAGCTAATTGACCTCACCTCTCAGCAATAGTCAATCGCCCAATAATATGGATGAAAGCCCTCTCAGGCATTTCATCGAACACTTGGCGGGCGTGAAGGAAAACTCTAGGTTCTAGGCATAGATTGGGTATGGCTAGGCCTAGTACAAGATCAATTAGCCATCAAGAGGCTAATCACAATCCAAGCCAACACAATCTACCAACAAATCATGAAAAACGCATGAAAACCTAAACTAACAAACAAGAACATAAACTTGAAGAACAAAGCGAAGGAAATGAAATCAAACGAATTTAAACAAGTAAATAACATATATTAACAACAAAAACTAAACATATAAACTTAAGCAAAACAAATACAAGAATTAAAACTAACAAAACATAAACAAGAACAATGAAATAAATAGAGAAAAGGAAGAGGGAAACTTATGCTTGAATCGATTGAAGAACTTGAGATCCACAAGCTTGAATCCCAAAATACAAACTACAATCCTAATCTAATCCTCCTATTGAGGTTTTTATTGGATAAACCTAACCTAAACTACCCTAAGAATCGCCCAAGGAGAAACCCCGAACGAACTCCCCCATGAACGCCCGAAAAAGGGGCTTTTATCGCGAACCCAGGCCTGACGCACGGCCGTGCGTCACCACGCACGGCCGTGCGCCTCCACGCACGGCCGTGCGCCAGGCCGTGCGTGGCTTCTGCCGCCAGTGCACGGTCGTGCCTCCCTGCAGGTCGGCCGTGCACTGTCCTTCTCTGCTGTGTTTTGCCCGTTTTCGCTGATTTTCATCGTTTTGTCCCATCTTTGTCCCTTTCCGCGACGTTTGCTCGATTTAGAGTTATTTCCTACAAAACATAAATAAAACGAGTAAAAATTCTAAAGATTAAGTTATTATACGAGCGAAAAGTAGGTGAAAGAGGCACGTAAAATAGGTAAATTTACCGTTCAACATTACTGTATCCAGATGTGTCAGATGCTTCACTATGACTCTAATGTAACGTTTGGTTGGATGTAATGTAATGATAATATAATGCAATCAACTTTGTAATGCAATCGTGATTACACAGTTTGTGATAATCATAATTACAAAATAGTTTTCTTATTTCAATACTCTCACATAACCAAACAAGGTAATGAAAACACAATTACAAACTTGTTTGCATTACAAGGTTAATTACATATAACCAAACACTATATAAGGGTACCAATTTTTGCAACATTGTTAAACAAAGAGATAAATTGGCTTTAGAATGAATTGTGAAGAGACAAAGACATTCGATTGGTTATGAGTCTGGTTGGGAAAGATTAGTTGTGAGAGCTTATGCTTCTTAGATTAGATCGAGGGAGGGATAGAGAAATGGAGGGGGGAAGAGAGGGTAGAGAATGAGTGTTGTAACATACTTGAGGCATGTTCTAGTGGTGTTTATTGTTGAAACATATTGAAAGTTGATGAAATATTCTTATGCATGTTGAATGGTCGAAGAAAACATAACTAGATATTTTCAATAAGTACTTTATAGTGCTGAATTATGCAAAATTGTGCTGAAAGTTTACTGAATTGTGCTTAAAGTTGCAGAATGCTGATGATAAGTACTTATGATAAGTCGAAAATAACCTTTGGCTAATGTATAAAGGGCGGGAATGGAGTTTTAGACTTCACGCTAGGTTGTAGATTATTTCTTTCGTATGGATCCAATTTCAGTCTAAAAGCAATAAGGTTAAATGCATAGTGAAAAACTTCAACTCTACATGTCCAGACTACTTGGACCTGAACTCAACCCGAATTCAAATTTTGGATACTTCCGAATGTTCTAATTGTATATTCGGACAAAAGATTTTGATTTGACTCAACTTTTCAGGTTGGACAAATTCGAATGTTCAGGTCGGATAGATTTTTGTTAGTGCTAGATGAATCAATTCTTCCTTTAAAACCTTCATTTTCTGTGTCATCCACATTAGCAATATGACCATCTGTGTTATCTATGTTCAAGAATAAATATGTGCCTATGTTCAAAAAAAAAAGAAGGAGGAAAGAATCAATGAATGGTATGTACATCTGCATCGAGTCCTACAACCATTCTTCTTATGATATTTGGAATTATGGAGTATCATGGTCTTCTTCCAATCCTAATAGATCTGAAGTCGGTGGTATTAGATTATTAATAAGTTCAATTCCTCCACATGATCCCACTATGAAAGCCTAGAAATATGAGATGATAACTTATTTCATGGAAATCCCTAATCCGCAGTGTATATTCTTTTCGGGGTCAATTAACTTCCAAAAGTCTATATTTAAATGAATCCACTAGATTTGTACATCTCTTAAAGGACCAATGCGAGCTTCTCATTCAAAATTCTGCATATTGAGGGATATTGTGCAATGATTGAGTACAATAATAGAAAGACCAAATTAGCTCATAATCTTATTTAGCTATGATCTATGTATGAATTGGAGGATCAATGACAAGAACTGTTTTCAGAACGACAAGGAATAGTTAGAGATACTATCTTAGTAAGAGCTATTGGTTTTTATAACATTTATCACCAGATATAGGTAATGATAGAATGAGGAATGATACTAAGAAAGATCACTTTCAGTTATCATAGTGAATTTAGTGAGCATTTGAAAGTATAAGATGTCATTTCAGAAGATATTTTTGATCATCTCTTTGATGTTGGATTTTTAAAAAAAAATACTTATCAACAAAAAGAAAAAAAATCGATATGATTTATTTAGAAATGAGATCTTGAGCATCTTGAGCGTGATGAAGAATTTGATAATTATCAAGATAATGAAGGAATTGACGACATAATCAGAGACAAAGGTATGGAGAATAGATAAACCTTTAATTTCATTATTTTGATCCCTTAATTTTACCATTCTTCCCTACGGGAACATGCTTGGCTATTAGCTTAAGCTTCTTTAGTTTCTAGACCATGCATTGCAATGGTGTTGGTTGGTATCAGAGCTTCATCACTGATTCAACCTGCCCTTTAAGAGTGTGCAGTTCCCGTAGCCTGCGCTCTAATACCAACTTCATTAAGAATGGATTCAACGTAATCTATCTTAGATCGACGCTATACAAGCTAAGCTTATGCCGTCCAAAATTTCAAAGACGCCATACACTTAGGGGGAAAATTGTACAAATTCAATGCATTGATCGCCCAGGATATACAAGCAAGTTCTACTTGAATGCAATAGGATTCCTCACGAAATTTTCAAAAAAATAAACAAATAAACTATGAGATGAAAATAAAAGTGAACTGATGTCGTAATTAAGTGATAACACTCGCCTTGCCAGCTGCAATGCATCTGCTTCTTGGGGGCATACTAAAAGTTCGTGTAGGGGTGGACTTGACGCATAAATGTATCTGATGTATAATGATACCTTGCCGCTACATCATGTTTCCTAGCCACCTTCTATCTCGGACAACTCCTTATAGTAATTGGTCGTGTTAATATTCAATCCTTGATCACCCGGGAGACTGTGATGGGTGCTTTGAGCCGTTACTGATTATGTCGCCCTCTCTCTCTCCCCCGCCATGATCCGTCTTTAGTTTGTCGTGGAAGTTGTCTGCCAGTTAGGGACATGCACAAATGCATGAAGCCATATATATATATAAATTTCTTGCTAGTAATCACAAATTAACAATGCTCCGCCATGCAATGCATAACTCCGCTGCTATTACGATTAGCACATAGTACATGGTTTGAAATCACCACAGTACTTGAAAATTGAAATCATGAGATAGTTTGACACAAGGATTGTAGCCACACTGAAGTATGTCATTACCTTGTTCTCAGCAAAATTGTCACAGGCCTCTCCGATCGAGGAATTGCGAGCAATGATTTTGAGGATGTCGAGAGGAATGTAAGTGACAATGCTAAAGATCCATGTAACTCCCGCCCATCCCCATCCGATGCCACTCACCCTACAAAATCCCCACTTAGCGTATACTGCAATGATGGTGGCCACAAATTGAGCTGCTAAGAAGGCTACCACCAGAAGAATCCCCGGGCGTTCTGTGAAGGACCAGCTCCTTGATCGAGTCACAAATATCAATGCTTGACTTATTATACTCACTTGCAGGTACAATGCTGCAGTCAGTTCATCTACGTTGCCTTTAATTGACCTTACACCAAACCACTTCTGTAGCCACAATTAAAATCAGCATCAGCTTTGTAACTTAATTGTTAGTACTAGCTAGTAACCGGTGTCATTAATTAACAATTACAGGCGCAATATTCAATAATTCTTATATGTCCCATATTATCATTAGATCATAAATGCTCAATATCAGTAAGGAACAATCCTGTATACAAGTCTAACAAATTCATGTAACTAATTCTGGTTGGCAATGTTATGCTAGTGCACAAATATACGTATGTACGTACCGTGAAAAGGTCAGTGTCATTTGCCATGAAGAAGAAGATAGTGGTGGTAAGAGCCATGTAAGTGCCAAGGATAATCCCAGTGATGAAGATCTCATTGAGCTTCCAGGAGTCGGGCATGGGAGATGGCTTCACCCTATCCTTGGAAATGGTCATGATGGTACCGTCATTCAGAATGGCAATGATCAACACCATGAAGGGGTGGAAGTCAAACTTCCATAGCAAGGCTATCAACAAGAACCCCAACACAATACGGATGGTAATTGAGACCGCATATATGGTGTAGTTCTTCATCCTTTGGAATATGGCCCTGCTTGTTAGCACTGCACTCACAATCACGCTCAGCCCTGGCTCTGTTAGCACAATGTCCGATGCACTCCGAGCTGCATCTGTGGCATCATCTACCGCTATACCAATGTCTGCCCTCTTTAGCGCAGGCGCATCATTCACACCATCGCCAGTCATACCAACAATGTGATTCCTCTCTTGCAGCTTCTTGACAATCTCGTACTTGTGCTCTGCATTTAGAGTTACTAAACATCATACATGATGCAGGATTACATCAAAATAGATAGCACAATTGATTTTGAAAGATGGATCAAGATGAGGAAGAGTTTCATGTTTCTGTATATCAACATCAGCGTCAACATTGACATCAATATCAGCATCACTATCACACATAAGTACCAGGAAAGACTCCAGCAAAGCCATCAGCTTGCTCGATGAGCTCTTCAATAGGAATAGAAGGGACAGATCCATCACTGCTCTGCCCAAGAAGGGTTGAAGAAGGGTACATATTGGTGCCCATCCCAAGCCTACGACCTGTCTCCTTTCCAATAGCAAGTTGATCACCGGTAATCATCTTAACTTTGACACCGAGCTCAAGTGCCCTTCGGATTGTCTCCGCACTATCATGTCTAGGAGGATCAAAAAGTGGTAACAGACCCACAAACTCCCATGGACTCCCTTCACTTTCCTTGGTTTTCTCTGGAACAGTCTATGCATAAAGACATGTACAAAATTAGACATATTTTTCTTATTGGCGATAATATCTTCCACCCTTCCCTTTAGTTTCAACGCTAGTTATGTTTATTACCTGTCTGGCAACAGCCAAAGATCTGAGGCCACGGTTAGCATAGGCATCAATCACAGCATGAGCCTTCTTCTTGACCTCGCCTTTTAGGCCACACAGCTCAATTATCTAACAAAAATAAAGGAAAAAAATTTAAGTAGATGATTTTTGCTGATCTTCAATGTGAAGTAAGACTAGTTATTCATAGACTGGTAAAATAGTGTGGCTACATGAATTAGTCGGCTAGTGCAATTTTGTGATTTTTTTTTTTTTTTTTTGGGGCTTTTCTTTTACCTCCTCAGGAGCACCCTTGCTGACCCTGTGCCAGTTCCCCATTGAGTCAATATAGGTAACAGCAGTACGCTTCTCCACTGGGTTGAAAGGTAAGAAATGCACCTCCTCGATTCCTGCTCTTGCCTACAAATCATATATGTTTATGTTTTTTGATAATTAAGTTAAGATTCACCTCTAAAACCTATTGAATAAGCGATATGTTATTTTATTTGGGGGCGGGGGTGTTGAAAAAGCTACCTGTTTAGGATCGCTCAGCATGCCAACGATACAAGCATCAATAGCATCTTGATTCTCAACCCTGGAGGCCTGTGCGGCAAGCAACATCAAGTGGTCCTTGTCCACATCCTTAGAGAAGACCTCAATGAGGGACTTATCAACTGTGAGTTTGTTGAGGGTAAGGGTACCTGTCTTATCACTGCAAAGGACATCCATACCAGCCATTTCCTCAATGGCTGTCATCCTCTTAGTGATGGCACCTTGTTGGGATAACCTGTGAGAGCCAATAGCCATGGTCACTGACAACACTGTCGGCATGGCAATTGGGATTCCACCAATAAGGAGCACTAACAGGTTGTCGATACCATCCCGGTATGCACGGTGTTGAATAGGGTACATTACAATTATCTCAATCAACACGCCCACGCCAATGGAGATGATGCAAAAGTTACCAATGGAAGTCAACACCTATGAGTAGTCAATAAAGCGACCAAAATTAAAGGGAATGGCTGAATAATGAAGATAATAAAAATGAGAGATTAAACTAGGCAACATATATGTACATGCAAAATATACCTTTTGGAAATGGCCAACTTGGTTGGTGCTATCCACCAAGTGTGCAGCCTTGCCAAAGAAAGTGTGGATGCCAGTGGCGATAACAACAGCTTCAATTTCACCTTGTTTGCAGGTAGAACCAGAGAAGGCCTCTTCACCGGGGTGCTTGGTAACAGGCAAGGATTCGCCAGTGAGGGCAGCCTGGTCAATCTTAAGGGGATCTCCTTCAAGGAGACGAGCATCAGCCGGGACAATATCTCCCAACTTGATGCTAATGATGTCTCCAGGCACGAGTATAGCTGCTTCTTGCTCGACCCAGTTCCCATCTCTCAATACCTTAGTCTTAGGAGCGAGATTGGCCATGAGAGAGGCAGCAGCATTTCCAGCGGTGCTTTCCTCGATGTAGCTAATGGTTGAGTTGATGAGAAGCAGAACAACGATACCAACAAAGTCAGGCCAGTCAGGAGGCCTTCCATTTCCATTAGCCAGTGCAATGGCCATGATAGCAGCTGCCTCCATCACCCATGAAAGAGGATTCCACATGAACCCTAAAAATTTAAGCAGCTTGCTTTCCTGGAGAGTATATATATACACATATATATAGATATTAGAATCAAATATCCCTCATTATTACATGCATGCAAATAAAACGGAATCAACTGCAAGTCATAATTTCTTTAACTTTGTTTTGTTGTTCTTCATCTTTTACAATAGAAATTACTATTATTATCAAACTGGTATATATAAGATCAATGGCCAACAACACATTAAAAAACACATGAACTGAGTCTCTCATGACCTTTTTCTCCTCAAGCTTGTTGGGGCCAAAAATTTGGAGCCTTCTTTCCCCCTCTGCAGAAGTTAAGCCTTCCTTTGTACATATCAGCTGCTTAAAAACTTCCTCCACAGGTATTCGCTCCTACATATAGTTAGTGCATCCAGTCTCCATTGATTAGGAACATTTCTTTTAATTGTTGATTATAATTTCCTTATGAAAATCTGATCATAACAAGCTTATACATTTAATTGCGAGGGAGGTGTAAGTTCAAGGTACTCACGAGATCAACGGTCTCATTCTTGACATGCTCTAGGGAGATATCTCCAGCAGAGCTCATGGTGGCGGATTATGGTTTTGATATGAAGAGACGGGAACAAAAAGTCCGTCCTTGTTTTTTTTTCTCCCTGTAATTATGGCAAGGAACAGCAAAACATGGACTAATGGCAACCGCACACACCTGTCGTTTTTTCTTTTGGTTGTAATTTTTTTCTGATATATGTATGTTTTCTTTTATTGATTCATGCCTCGTTGATCCCCGAAAATAAAAATAAAAATTGTTGCCTCCTTTTCCCCCATGCCTAGCCTAGATTATTAACTACAGGGGGAGGCAGGGCTGGGTTTTCCTCGTTAAAACAAGGGGACTGTGAATGGAAAGGGGAGGGCAAAAACTTAGAATAAAGAGGCACCGCCTTCTTATAGTTAATAGTAATTCAACAAAATTAAAGGGTTCAGAAAGACAGACAGAGAGAGACAGAAAGAGATTAGACATAAATCTCCGGAAGACAGCAAGTTTTGCACATATTTTTGGCTGGTATTCCCTTGTTTTAAGGGATACTTCTCCATCATATTTGGTGTCCGCTCAGTTTCCATCCCTTTTCTTTGTTGTTATAGATCGCTAGTATGATCAACATAATACGCTTTGCTGCCAACAAAATATCACAAGTTTTTTTGTTTGTGGTCAAAAAATCAAGTATAACCAAAACTTCGAAAGATGGGACAGCTTTTTACTGCTATATTTACGTTAACAATCAAGGCTGATAGATACTTTTAACCTTTAAAACAGCACATCAACACTGGAGCAGCAGCTTAGAATAATCGTTGTTTGTTGTACTCCCTACAACTTTATTATTCTACATAAAAAGGATATAACAAACTCAACAAGGGATCCAAATATGGATGAGAGCCAAACTAGGGAAGTGCTCGGGGGTGCCATGGTCCCCCTGTAACAATCCTAATGGCTAGCCTAGTCGGTTGACGTTTGCAAAGCACAGATGAGTTAAGATTGTTGTGATTATCACGTGTTCGAATCTCTTGTTTCTCCTATTTCATCTTTTATTACTTGAATCTCATTCTCCATTGAGCTCCCAGCCGACTATTTGCCCCACACCTCAGCCATGTACTGTGAGATTTTAAAAATACATCACAATAAAACATCGTATGCATTACTCAATAGTGGATTATTGAAATTCAATGAGCAGAAATATCAATGGGCCATTGAAAGCAGAATTTTAGCCGTATACGGGACTATAGAAATGAATGTTATTGATAATAAATATATAGAAATTGGAAAAAGAAATTTTTAACAATAGCTTTTGCCATACCTCTAGTTATAACACCGTCAGATGCAGCGTTAGCAGATCGAATAGCGTTCCTTGAAGATCGAGGGATGGCGTTCTTGGGTGTCATATTGTCTTTGCAGGAATGCAGAGTTTGTACTTGGGGCTCATATTGTCTCCGGAGGCAGAGATGTCCCATCGAATGTGCCAAAAATTTGTAAATAAAATTTTTTCATCTAAAATAAATTCAATAAGAAATTGAGAAACAAATTTAATTTTGCACTGATACAGTATATGGAGGTACAATCTCTGAATTAAAGACAATAAAATAGTCCTCTAATTCGATGTCCTAGTGACTTGAATTGATTCGAGGACGTGACCGCTTGATCTTGATTGATACAGAATCAGTTGAAGAACTTTGAAATGGTTCTTGATCATGATCTGCAGGGGGTTGATTACTGACTCTGAAACTTGCAAATTTCGATCCTTCTCGCTTAATAACTAGATGTTGCTTACAGTCTGAACCTCTGAAGTCTACAATGTTGCTTACAGTTTGAACCTCCGCCAGTTAGGGTTAGAATTGGGTTTTGGGCCAAGACCCAAGTAATTATTTCCTTATTTTTAAATAAAGAAAATAATTATCAATTTTTGTATTGTTGACAACATGTAGAGACTTTTGATTGGCTGAATTTTAGTCACATTTAACTTTGACTAAGCAGATCCACCAAAGTCAACTTGACATATGAAAATTTATGACTGGTCGATTTATTAATTTTTTTTTATACATGGCACCACACGATTTTTCGTTAAATTTTATCTCCTACAAGTTTTTCATAAAGAAAATGACCATCTAGGAGCAGAGTAGGAAGCCCATTTATTATGAAAGTGGCGCATAAGCAACATCAATCCAGAATTGTCTAGGAAGATTAGCTTCAAGAAGAAATGTAAGCGTCATTTTGATAATATGTCGGTGTTTTTGCTCTACAAAACCTTTTTGTTTAGGAGTTTCTAGGAATGATTTTAGAAAATAAACGTCATGCCGTGAGAAATGGTATTTAAAAGAGTTATTGTCAAATTCTTTCCCATCATCATTTTGAAAAGGTTTTATCTTCTGGTCAATTATGTTTTCAACTAATTTATGTTTCATGGGATATACACAGGTAAACCTAGTGCAGTCATCAACAAATGCAACATAAATAACGAGAATCTAAATTAGAAGGTACATGTGAGGGTCAATCATAAGAATACATTGAATAAACAAGAGTACCATAACAGTGTTCAACATCACGAATCGAAAGGATACACAATAGGCTTTCTGCAACTTACTAAACACACAATATTACTAAACTTAGAAATGGATTGAATAAGATGTTTATGACAAAGAAAGTCTAGGACATGAGAACCACAATGACCGAAGTCAACGATGCCAAATATTCCTAAAAGCATGGACAACTATAAGAGTTTAATTTGTTGCGGATGTGAAGACGATAAGGTGTAGAAGCCACCATCACCGGAATCCTTGAAAAGAATGGCCCCCATGGCCTTGTCCTTAATAAGGACATAAGATGAATCAAAACCAATTTCACAGCTATTATCATGACATAATTTTTGAACGAAAATAAGACTATACTTCAAATGAGGTATGTGTAAATCATATTTTAAGTGCAAATGTGAGACAAAAGTGAATATGTGCACATGCCAAATAGGACAAATGGGTTAAAGAGCTCCACTTCTGATAATATATAACTGAATTTGAGCCATTGTGAGGAAGTTTATTGTAAAAAATACATTCTAGTGAAGTCATATAGGACAATGTAGCAGAGTTAGGGTTCAAACCGGGGGGACACATTTGCGGTGCATTTTTGTGTGGGAGAGTGTGTGGGCCTAGACTTTGGTCTAGGCTTTGACATTCCCCGCCCCCTGGTCCGTTCAGATCCACTGGGTAAACCTTGCGATAGTGGCCTAGTGGGCTAGATCCGTTTACTCTTATAAAAATATATATATATATATATATATATAAGACGATGCAGCAAAGTTAGGATACTAGAGGGCCTTGTTCATCCACCAGACTGAACTACAACAACCACATTTTGTCCAGACGAAGCATTTCATATGCTCACCACTGCACCCTTACCACTTTAGTTTCTAATGATTGTTCCCCAATTGTTTGTGCTAATGAGTCTCCTCCTTTTCAAGTTGTTTGTCAACTTTGCTTTGTGCTCCTGGTCACAGAATACCGTATTTTCTAGTTGTTGCCTAGGCAAATGCTTTCTCAGGACAAAATGCGCTTGCTGTAGTTTAGTCTGCTGCATCGTCCCATATGACTCAGCTGGAAAGTATTATTAACCCACACATTGTTTCAACAATTTTATATAATTAAACATCCTTAAAAATATGCATAAAAAAGCTCGTTAAAAGTAGACACATATGCATAATAATGTTAATAGGCAATTAATAAATACTAAAAATTTCAAAGTGTGGCAGTGCTAAATACCAAATACAAAACTTTTAGATGTGAAATTAATTATATTATAATGTTCTTCACGGATGATATTTTAAAAAAAAAAATTTGGGAAAAAAGTTCAATGTTAATGGAGATAAAACTTGATGTTGTTCAGCTATATCAATTAAAATTGGTCATGACCACTCATAATAAAATCAGATGCAATATTATCTTCATTCCTGGGTGGATTAGGAAAAAAAAACCTACACGCTTAGGTTTGTCACTTGTTCATTGTAAAAATATAGAAATGTTCATTAAGGATAGACGAAGTAGATTTTGGATGACTGTTAACTTGAGGCAGATTTTGGATGATGCAAATCTGGGTTGGATTTCTCATGGAAATTGGATGTGGAGGATATTAGAAACCTAGAATTACCCTTGTTGCCGCCCCGATTATAAAAGCAATCAAGTTCTGACCAGGATTGTAGGCCTAGGTGTAGGCCAAGCTTGGTGATGTTACTTTGTTTGGTGGTCGGCTGAACCTAGGTGGTATTGATATATATATTGTTGGGGAGATCCAAGGAGGGAGCCCACTTCAACCAAGGTTCATGGCAACAAGTTCAAGTGAGGTTCCATGCTAAAACCAATTGGCAATAGGAGGAATAGCCCACTTGACTTATATACCATGACCCTTGTTTTCAAACTCCCGATGTGGGACTTCTTTACTCATGTGTGATATTCCCAACATATATATATATATATATATATATATCTATATATATATATATATATATATATATATATGTATATTATTGCTCTTCTTTTCTTTCAACTACGTACTGCAAATGTTTTGGTGTTTCTCAAACCAGGCAGCGATGGCCACTAAATTTTAATTTAGCAAAATTTGTTAAAACATTTTAAGGAGCAAATCTCCCTTGAAATTATCCATTTATGATGGACGCTTTGCCGTATGTTTTAGTGAACCAAACTAATGAGTCCACAATTTTTTGATTCACCTGAAAGGACAATATAATTTGTGCCTAGAAATGGAAGCTAAGATTAACAGGTCACTAAGAGGAGGAAGTAACTAATGAATGAAAAGCTGCGATCAGTAGAGAATTTTCTAAACTGGTCAATTTTTATCTATTTATTTTTTGGTCTTTTAGATTATCTTAACTAAAAGTTGTAAACAGCTGTGAACATACTAATATTAATTTACGCCAGAAGGTTAATGTGTGGGAGAGAGTTATTGGAAACTAACCACCTGTCTAAATCATTCTATCTTAAGAACACGAAAACATGCATTCGGGCAATTGTATTTGATTGTAACTCCAATCTTTTCCCCTTCTTCCCCCCATCCTTCCCTTTCCTTCTCCTCTACCATTCCCCTGACAGTTTCTTCCTTTTTACCTATTCTTTAATTTTTCTTTTCTCCTTTTTGGTTGAAAGTTGAAACTTGAGGGGGAATGTTTTTTGCCTTCTAGATCTTCTTCTTCCTTGTTCCCTTTTATCTTTCTACCCTTCTGTACCAAGACGTATCCTTGTAAGTTTTCTGTGCACGTTGTGTTATTATTTTTGTTGATGTTGTTATGTTTTTAACTCCTTGTTATTGGCATGTTATGCTGGCTGAAATATATTAAAATCTTTTTGTTCAAAGTAATATTTACAATGCCCTAGTTTCTACCAAGGAAAAAAAACATGCGATATGAGGGTTTGTTGCTATGCAACTGTTGTTTGCGAATATAACGTACTTTTCTTCGTTGGCATTTAATTCAGCGTTGAAACAACATTTACTAATAAGCATACTGCTATCAATAAAACCATAATTAAATCTTTATCTCACACCACCAAAAAAAAAGGAAAAAAAAAAAGGTAGTTAGAAATGAGGAAGGCATTATGTTTGAAACCACCATAACATTAGGTCTCACCTTCGATTATGAAGTATTCTTTGATGATTTGTTGTCTCCTTCATGGTCCCTGTAATCCTTACCTTCGGAATTATTAATATACCAATACGCATAATCAAATTATTCACATTACAGAGGGAAAGATGCATACATTTTTGAACTTTGTATTGTATCCCCGGCCCAAGGAAGAAGAAAAGGAACAAGGGACGACATGCTTGTTTGTTTCAGGCGGGTGGACATTGCTTGTATCTTGTAGCAATGGTAAAACACGGATTAATTGTAATTATCGCTGAAAATTTTCAAATATATTTAACAGAATGCTTGACAGGTGTAAGCAGTAAGTAAGATTCAGTCACACAAGAGAATGATAAAGTATCTGGTGGTAGCATTCCTTTGGATCCACCTGATTACTGCGCAGAAGCCTCCAGCTCAAAATCCATGGTTGACACTAAAGGGTAGTTAAAATCTCAATGCTGGATATTCACTTAAGTATAGAAACAGTTGGAATATGAGTTCGTTCCACAAATGAGCCTCTGTGTCTCGTGTGCAGGGGAACGGCCCGTTGTAATAGCAAGAGGAGGGTTCTCAGGATTATTCCCAGACTCAAGTCGAATTGGGTATGAGTTGGTTCCACAAATGAGCCTGCCTGATACGCTTCTTTATTGCGACCTACAATTGACCAAGGATAGTGTAGGCTTCTGCTTATCGGATTTAAGGCTTGACAATTCCACCAATATAGCCCTCCTCTTCCCTCAAGGCGAGAAAACTTACGTTGTTAATGGCAAACAAGTCCGTGGGTGGTTTGCTATTGACTATTTTGCTGACCAGCTTTTTGCTAATGTAACCTGTAAGTTACAATCCCCTCTATTTTCTGAAGAAATTAAACTTTGCCTCTTTTTACTTCTTATCCGTCTGTTACTCGTTCCTCATTCGTAAGTTTTTGCTGCCGCAGTGGATGAATGAAATGATAATCAAACATTTTTCTTTGTCACTGCAGCTGTTCAGAGCATTTTGACTAGACCAAATGCATTCGACGGTCAGCCATTACTGACGGTAGAAGAAGTGTTCCAGATTAGTCAGCCACCCTTAAAAATCTGGTTAAATGTCCCGGTTAGTCTCTCTGTCAATTATTCCTTTCCTTTTCTTCATTCGAACCATTAACGACGGCCCCTAATTTTTTTCCCCCTTTTCTTGTTTGTTCCTTGGGCAGTATGACGTGTTCTATAACGACCATAAAATCAGCCCAGCATTATACCTTGAGAAAATGAGATTTACAGGGATCAGCTACATTTCTTCTCCTGAAATCGGCTTCCTGAAAAGCATTGCTGCTAAAGTGGGTAAGGCTGGTGTCAAACTTATCTTAAGCTTTCTGGAGCCTGAAGTGCTTGAGCCTACCACGAACCAGACCTATGGCAATATATTAAATAATCTTGCTGCAATTAAGCCTTTTGCTTCCGGGATCCTTGTCCCAAAAACATACATATGGCCGGTTAACAGGGACAAGTATCTATTACCGTCCACCAATATAGTGATGGACGCCCACAAAGAAGGTCTTGAAGTATATGCATATGGGTTTGCCAATGATTCCCCAGGCAGTTTTAACTACAGCTATGACCCAACCAAAGAGTATTTGCAGTTCATCGACAATGGCAAATTCTCTATTGATGGAGTGCTCACGGACTTCCCTATAACAGCTTCAGAAGCAATTGGTAAATAACTTAGTTAAAATCTGATGACCACTTTTAGTTGTGTGCCTTCACCTTCAACTTACAGGGTTTTCTCTGCAGCATGCTTTGCACACAATAAAATTTCTGGCAAGGATCACAAAGGTGAGATTATTCATCTTTGTTTTTAACTCGTCTTAAGGATAAATAGTGGTCTTTGAGGTAGGATTAAATGCTTAAGCTGACCCTTGCTTTCCCCCTCTCTTTCCTTTTTCTTTCTTTTTTTCTTTTTCTTTTTTCTTTTGTGGGCCAGGAAAGTCTCTGATCATCTCCCATAATGGTGCCAGTGGAGACTACGCTGGATGTACAGATCTTGCATATGAGAAGGCGATAATGGATGGGGCAGATATAATAGATTGTTCAGTCCAAATGTCCAAAGATGGGGTCGCATTCTGCCTTGATACGGCTGATCTTTTAGGAGACACTAACGCCATCAATAACTTCATGTCTCGATCTTCTAGTGTCCCTGAGATTCAACCAAACAATGGCATATTTTCTTTTGATCTCACATGGAGTGAGATCCAGACCTTAAAACGTAATTATACGTACAAGTAATTTGGCATTCAACTAGGTTTTTTTCTCCGCAAGAATTCTAGCAGAGATATTTTCTTTTAACTCATGAAAATGAAATGTTTGTTTTGTTCATCAGCTCAACTAGTAAGTCCATTACAACCACAAGAATCCATAGCTTTGCCAAGGAATCCAGCATGCAAGGAGAAGGGTAAATTCTTGACCCTCGCAGAGTTTCTCGACTTTGCAAAGGCCAAGGCTGCTCCTGGAGTTCTAATTAACATACAGGTAAACATCGATATTTTGTAAGACGATGGTCACTCCTTGATCATTTCCTATTTTCATGCAGTTGTAAAGTAGATCTCCCATGAGTTTGCAATTGAAAGGAGACTTCATATTGGCCTTTACTTATTTGTTACCAGAATGCACCCTATCTTGCTTCAAAGAAAGGCCTTGACATAGTAGGGGCCGTGACAAATGCATTAAGCAATGCCACATTTGACAAAGAAGCAAAACAAGTGATGATCCAATCGGATGACACCTCCGTACTAACAAAGTTTAAGGAATTTCCAACATATCGTAGAGTACTTCGCATCAAAGAGATATTTAGCGATGCACCAAAGGAGACGGTGGATGAAATAAAGAAGTACGCTGATGCTGTTGATGTCAGGAGGCCCTGTATTTGGAGTAGCAGTGGCTTCTTTCTAGCTAATTTCACCAAAGTAGTCGAGCAAATGCATGCAGGGAATATCTCAGTACATGTATCCGTATTGTATAACGAATATACCACCCTTGCATTTGATTTCTTCGCTGATCCTCTGACACAGCTAGCCACCCTTGTTGAAGGACTCAAGGTTGATGCAGTCGTAACTGATTTCCCGGCAACAGCCAATGCCTACCTAAGTAAGTCTAACCCAAACCCACTCCCTGTTTGTGCGGTTAGGTTGATCATGATTTATGACATCTTATGAAATTTAAGTTAGCACCTAAAAATTATTCGTCTTCGTTGCAGGCAACCCATGCTCAGATCCAAATAATTCAAACGTTGAGTTCCCTATCGTACCAGCGGAGGCCGGGTATTTCCTTGGTTTAGTTTCTAGTGCCCCTGCACCATTGCCAGCACCTGCACCGCCCCTTAACACTGCTGAAATTGTGGACCCTCCTCTACCTCCAGTCTCCAAGGTGGAAACCCCGCCGACCGCTGACTCAACACCAGCAGCTACTACACCTTCTCAGGCTAACTCAGGCAGCCAAAGGAACACTGGTGCCGTTACCTCTTGCCTCTTTCTAGTAGCAACTTCGGCCATAAGTTTGCTTTAATGGGGTACCAGTGTTTAAGTTCTTAGTGGGGATACTAGTGCTTAAGATTTGGCCTGGCAGGCAGGATTATCAGCAATATAGGACTCCAAATGAGATTATAATGGACATTGATTGACTAATTGCATCGCTATCTCCCAATGAAATTATAATGGACATTGATTGCCTAAGTGCATCGCTCTCTCTGTTCCTATTTCATTTCTACAGCTTGACCACATAAGGGTAATATGGTTATTGCCTGTTTCTAACTAAACTCAATATTCAAGTCCCGTTCACATTATTAAAACTAAAACTATATCTGGTGGAAAATTATATCATGGTTCCGGGTTCGTATAATATGGTGGATCGTATGTGTTAGTTGGCTAAAATGAACATTTATATGGTGCACAAATGAGTATTTATAAGACCTACAAATGATCATTTATATAGGACACAAGTGAACGTTGTTGTATTTTTATTTTTTTTAAAGCTTCTTATCTAATAGCTTGTTTGCACCTTTAGTCTTTGTATGTTAGATAAATGGTTCCCTATTTTATTCATGATTTTGATTAACAAAATGCACAATTGTTGTTTCTTCGTTTTTTAAATAATGGGCATTTAGTTAATTGTTGGCGAACATTCATAAGGCATACAAATGAGCATTTTGATACTTTTTTTTTTCCTTCCTCATTCCATGATTTGAGGTTTTGCATCTCTACTATTTTATAATTGCATTCAGGAAAATATGGTCGTGTTGTTTGCTATTTTTTATGATTGATGAATATTTGCTTAATTTATAAATAAATATCTATAAATTTAAGGAAAATTCTATTTAACAATCCTAGACATTTGTCGTTTTTATCATACGTTTTAACTTTTTTAGGTTCTTCCGAACGGTGCCCTTACATTTTACAAATGTTCAAATATTATCCCCCTGCCATTGACATCCTTAAATTCTAATTGAAGTGACTTAAGTACCCTCAACATTAATCTCTCTTTCTCTAGCCCTCTTTTCTCGTCCTCTTTGTTGTTTTGACCCTTCTTTCGTGGCCCTGTTGACCTGTAAAACACAGACGCTTCATCTTCTTGTTATTCTTCCACCTTCTTCACCATTAAAACTCCAAGTCATCATCTCTGTTCTTTCATCAGATGCTGCAAATCAATTGGGCATTAAAGGTGAGGTAATTATCTCCACTTCGGTAGTACAATTCTTGGAAAAGCTATGCTGCAAATCCAAGGTTTCTTGAAGAAATTGAAGAGTATGGATATAAATTAAAGCTACAAGATTAGCCAAAACAAGGAGGCGGAAAAGCAACTTAGAATAGGGTTAATTTTCGTTTATCTTCACGGTTTTCTGGATCTACTTTTTTAATTCTCTTAAGCTAGTATAATTACTTCTGGAATTTTTAAATTGAAGCAAGAGTTCGGTTCTTTGAAGTTGAAATTGCAAGCAATTACTTCGAATTTTAGATCTCGTTTCGTTACGAATTTTATTATTGCGTTCATAGGCTCAATTTCGATTCTGGGTTTGCTTGCTGCTTTGTTTCTTCAGTTTGGCTTTGATTGAAACCCCATCAACAAGCCCATTAACTTGGTTACCAATGATGCTTGAAAGCATAAATTGTGTCCAAATAAAAAAATAAAGAAAAGGTTGAAAGACGACGAAGAACGCGGTCATGATTTTCTTCTGAGTTTTTTAGTACTTGAATTGAAATGAATTATGGCAGTGTGGATTGGTTCACACTATTTTAAGGTAGAGAGAGCACTCCTGTTCTGAACTTCATTTTTGACTTCATCTTCATCTTCATCTTCACCTTCAACTTCTTCAAGTTTTGGAGTCAATGGATGGGCAAGAGAGAGGGGGGAGGGAGCAAAGTAACGTAGAGAGAAAGCAACTGACAAATGTAAACTTTAGGGTTTCTTGAGCATTTAGGTTAGGGTCTTCATTTTGCGACAATAGATACAAAGGTAATTTTGTAATAAAACACATTATTTTAGTCTCCGTCACAATAGTAGGTCAAACATAACGTGCCATATTACCATATTGTTCACGTCATACATATAGATGAAACTAAGAGGGGATCTTGAGAAAAAAGTATGAAAAGTTAAGATCAAATAGAATTTGTCAAAGTTCAGGGTCATCAAATAGAATTTTTCCTAACTTCAATGGATGAACATTATATTGCAGTTATATAGTAATGAGCAATTTTTAGTCATACATACATACATACATACATACATACATATATCTATATGTTATGATTTTCCGCAAGCGCACGGTTTATCGTTGTAACACTAACGGGTGTCGATCCTCAGGGATGGTTGTGAAACTAGATTGCAACAATTCTAATCACTATTAAAACTAAACTAACACAATTGACGTCTCACAAATTGCTCAAGCTAACACAATTCTAATCATTATTTAAAAAAAAAACCTAAACTAAACCAAACAAGGGAATGGCAACAGGGAAATCCTGAATTAGAACAGTATCAGGAATTGAAAATTGCACAAATTCCAGATTCATCTCCAACTAACGCAATTAATCCCATATTATAATTTAAATAAATCAGTGACGCAAGAGCATATGCTTCAGATTGTATCAAGGCGAATTAAACAAACAGAGAGGGCAGAACACGGTGACAGCAGACCGGGCAAGGCAGGCATGGCAGAACATCGATCTTAAATTTGTAGTTTTTTAAACTAAACAAACAGGCTCACAAACAGCCAGAGTCAAGCCACAAATTTTATCTAAGAATTCGAAACTAACAGGGGACGTGAAATAACGAATTACACCAATTGAAATCCAGAAATTTGACGACAAACCAGAATTCATCGAAGCATACTCCAAATTGACAAAACAAAGCTGAATTGCAAGCTAAGAACAGATCTGGCCTTTGAAACTTCCAACAAACGAAATGAAACCAAGCAACCCTAAAATCTCTAACATCTGAAATTGAAACAAATATGTCTAAAACTAAACCTAAAAACTTAAACAAAACCTCAATACATGCCCCTCGAATGGCTGTCGTGCCCTCTATTTGTATCCGAATCCCTTCCTCTCTTCGTCCGTCGAATGTGGCCTTGATGTGAATGGTTGATGGTAGATGATAGGTCACGATTAGGTGTGATAATGGGTCATAAATGAGTGATGGAGGAGAGAGAACGATCGTGAACTGAGGAAAACTGAAGCACCATAGCCGTTTGATTGGAGGAGAAGAAGGAGGAGAAGAAAAGCAGAGGGGTCGGGTTCTCTGGCGTTCGAGAGGAAGAAGGAAAGGAAAGAGAAAGAATAAGGGGGGGTTAGTGCTGAAGATCACATGCCTCACACGTGTGAGAATAAAAAACGCTGGGCCGGTTCATTTGCTTTGGGCCGATTTTTTTCCGTTCGGCCGGTTTTTTTGCTTTGGGCTGGTTTCTTGTCAATTCGGCCCAATTTTCCATTCCCAGCATTTTCCACCATTTTTTCTCACGTTTTCTCACATTTTTTCACATTTATTCCAAACCTACAAAACAAAATAAAACTAAATAAAAACCTTAAAAAAATACGATTATAACGTGCATAAAATAGGTGTACAAGTACCTTAGAAATAGCTCATTTTTAGTAAGAACAATATATATATATATATATATATATATATATATATATATATATATATATATATATATATAGGATATATATATATATATATATATATATATATATATATGTGTGTGTGTGTGTGTATATATAATATATATATTATTTATATATATATATATATATATACACACACACATATATATATACATACCTATATATACACACACACATATATATACATACATACACACACAAAAGGAACTGCGAGGTTCAAAAGCACTCTATGTCCTAATCATATGCATATCACGACAAAGAGTGTGGGGAAAGTAGAATGAACAAAGCACGAATATAATGCACGAAAAAATAAATCAAATCACAAAATCGAATATCCATGAAATTAAAAGCAAATAGATATACCCATCGGATAGCCACCTTGTATAAATTTGAGAACAGATGTAACAATTTTCGAAGGCTTTAGGTCCTATTTTTAGCAAAGATGATTAGGTTTGGATTAATCATGAAGAAGAGCACTTGGGAGACTAACAAACTATTTAGATTCAAGTAAAGAGGGGGGAGAGTAGACAAGAAGAGAAGGGAAAGAAGGGGAAAGAAAGGGAAGAAAAATAAGGTGTTTAATACTCACCTTGCTTGGATATACTAAGAGAAGGGATTGAGGGAAATGGGGGTGAAATATTCCTCTCTCTTCCCCTTTTATCCCCTTCTATACCACTCATGTAATTGTTTCAAACAAGGAGAATTAGAGTCAACTCACCTTTCTTTCCCTCCCCTCCCCCTCTCTCTCCTCGATCTAAATATATACTGTATGAAAAAAGAGAATGTTACTCTGCCAAGACTCATAGTCAACTGTAGTTTTGCTGGGTTTCCAGGCTAATCAAGTGGGTCAACCTAAGGGCTAACCAACTTTCAGTATGACCTCTTTGTCACTTCCCTTTTTCTTGTTAGTTAATTTAATTTTATTCAGTTAGGGTCATCTACTCTCTCTAAGTGAGTTTCATTTGTTTAGTTGTTGGCTTCTAAAACTAGTGTTGGAAAGATCATTCCAAGATTTGATTAATCTTGAGGGCAACCTATTAAATTAAGCTTGTATTACTCCTTTTTGAAGGAGGAGTAGCAAGAAAGTATCTACACGTCATACCTTTTGAGAGAGATGGTTATAAATAAATTTGAGTTAAATAAGCATTAAGGTGCTCTGGTTGGTCAATCAAATTGCCTTATTTTTGGCACTTTGATTTTCTTTAAGAGTTCAGCCTCTCGGATTTTTGTACCAAAAGGAGTCTTGATTTGAGGGCGACCATCAATGGAGCATCTTGATTAAGACTGGTCTAATGTTTTCATTTGAATTAGACCTGATCAAATTGAGGGTCGGGTTGGGTCGGGCTAAGGGTCCCGTCATGAGAGTAGGCAAATAGAATTTTCTCGACCCTGACCCTACCCGACCCTCATGCGGGTCAGTATACCCTTGAGCCATCGGGTCAGACCCAACCCTCAAACCTCTCAATATAAAATGAGACTTTTCACTAAGTTTTCTTTTTATTATAAAGGTCAACATTAAACATCTTATAAAATAAAAAGTTAAACGATAATATAATGCTCTAATGAAGCGCATCGCGACTACAAACACTCTAATGCGTAATTTAGTCATTAAGCCAATATACCGATTAGTTCATTGAAATGACTACTCAATCTACTCCAAATATTAGAGATGGAGCATTAGAAGATTACGAACCAGTGAGATTTGGTGAGGTGAATGGGGGGAAGATCCTAAGGGGAGATGAGAAAGTGAAAGCGAAAAAATTTTGAACAAATGAAACCAAAAGTATCTTTTTTTATTTTAATTTTTAATTTTTTTAAAAAAAGTGAGGATTAGCGGGTCGGGTCAGCGGGTCAAAATCTTTACCCAAGCCCGACCCTTATCATAGTCGAGTACCCTCAATTTGAGGGTCGGGGTGAGTCGGAGACCAAAAAAGCCGACCCTGACCCTCATTTTTGGAAGTTGGGTCGGGGCGGGTCGTGCGGGTCCCTGACCCGTTGATCAGGTCTAATTTAAATGCTGCTAAGATGATACAACTTTTATAGACTTTGAGCTCTGTAGCTGTGAATTTTCTTCATAATCTTCTTCTTGATGATACCTACCTTCACTTGGTTTCTTTAGCAAGTATTTCTCCTGCTCAACCTTGTTGTGGTTCAAACACATCTCTTAAGTCTTTATCTCTATTCCCTTAGTGCCTATAAGGTCTATTCTTAGGATCCCTTTCCTCTTAATCATCGGGGGGAAGTTCCTTCCGATTCTTGTTGGCCCTTATCCTATCTTTGATGGACAATCTCTTAGGAGCGGCATTCCTAAACTTCCTTTGAGAAGCTAAGAAATCATCTAACTTTTTCATCATTGGGGGCATGGTCTCACTAACTTTTAACTTGATCAGCTCCTCCACTATCTTTGGAGCACTACCTGCTTGCCCGATGGCATAAGTGCACCAAGGAAACATATGTCCTTTAGGGGAAGTTATTATATCTTCTTAGTTTTGAGGCATCCGCCACGACAAAATCTTCATTCCTAGAGATCTAGGCATGAGGATCCAAATTCTTAGGAACTTGGTTCTTAGGTACAACAATGCTTTTGTCCCTTATCACCCTATTTGGGTAGCATCTTACTCAACTCTAGGTCCCCACTAATGGTGTCAAATATTTCAGCACAATATGGAGTTTCTGAGCTTCTTCGGGAATCTTGAGGAACTTGTGTCATGTGTCTCAGGACTATCTGTGAAATAACTCTCCAAGAGGAGGATTTCTCCTCTTCAAGACCCTTCAACGTTGAAGTTAGGGACAACTTTAGGAGGAAAGCAAGCATAATGTGGCTTATAAAAGTCTATTTGACCAATCTTTGATCCTGATCATGGCTTGTTATTATAGGAATTTAGTATGGTTCTGCTATAGAATATTTGCCACTTTTGTTCATGCTCAATTATTTTTACCAGTTCCTTATAGATTGAGGGGATCTTAGCTAGATCTTTCCTTTTTCAGCAAGGCATGTGTATTAGAATTATTTTTAAGGCCTCGATGGATTTAGGTTTTATTGAGCTTATTTTCAAGCCAAACTGCTCAATCCTAACGGCTTATTTAATCATATCAATCTCCTTTTTGAGATTTTATCAGACTGTAGTCCAATGTCTCTTGGAGATTTTATCTACCAAATCACCATACACGCATGTATATTGTAACGCCCCGCCCGAAGGGGGCGGGCACGTCACCGCCGTGGAAGTCCCTTAAGGAACATCCACAAGGCTCTATGATCTTAATTAACTTCTCGATAGCAGTGGAAGCTCTAATCACAGTCTAACGAAAGTTCGGGCCGGTAGTTCTAAAACATACATTGTATATATACTTAAACCATATACAAAATGTTCTTACATATATCCGAATTAAAATACAAAACTGTATTTACTAAACATAATCCATAACATATACATATAACGGGCCCTCCAGGTTCAAATAAGTTCCCTTAATGCTCCTGTGGTCCTTTTTAGTTTCCAGAACCTGAAAAATGGTGAGATCATGAGCTCCTCGAGCCCAGTGAATAACCCTTACCTTCCCCGTTGTTACACTTTGCACATTAACCGATTCACACATAATCACACAGTGCACGTAGCTCATGACATATAGACAAAACATATCATATGGCATGTACAAGGTGATAAAAGAACATTCATATGCTTCAAGAACCAAAATAAATTCATACCTTCTAAACACACAATATATGTATGTCATGGAACGGCAATTAGAGTAGCTTAGTCGTACTTGTCCCATACCAGGTACGATTCAAGGATTTTCGTTTTCACTTACATCCCTAAACAAACTTTGCTGTTAGTTTATTCACTAAACTAACCATGATTGTCCCATACCAATCATGTTTTTTGGGCTCATAGTCCTCACTAGAGTCCAAAAGAAAGCAAAATTTGCTAAGCAACCTAACGGCCAGCCCATAACCATAATTGGCATATGCATCAAATCAAACTTTATCACAAAGTTCACATAAACACATAATGTGTATCTTAAACAATCACAAGCTCATTTTCAAAATTGACACAAACTCATAGATGTCTTGAAGTTCATAACTTATCCAAAATCCAAATCCAAGCCAAGCCAAATTCATAGCGTAGCCAAAGTCCAAATTCAAGTCAAACCAATTTCACAACACATCACATATTCTTAACTAAAACTTTTAGTTGAGGGGAAATCAACTCATGGCTCACACAAAGAACCATCACAACGCAGGGGTGACAAACACATCCTGGTGGCCCAGCTAGGGCTCAAACATATGGTACCAACCAATGGTGGACCAGCCGCAACTCATTCATATGGTCCAAACCAGGCACCCAACGCTCTGAAGGACGCAAACTGCCCACAACACAAGCCATGGAATCGCATTCATATCCTAGTAAGTTTAGGCCGAAACCCCCCTCACTAGGGACCCACATGGCTCACACACATACACAAGGTCGACATTCATATCCCAGGGGATTGGTTATAGCCTCTCCCACTAGGCGACCTGAACATAAAGACAGTCACTACTATGGCCATAGCTCTAGAACGCTCTGTAATAGCCTCAGACAAGACATGAACCTCATTCCCCAAAAACGTAATTTACTAAAATCATATAATCACATTTTTATTTTCAAAGAAGCTTCAATTCCACAATTTTAACAAAAATATAATCAAAACACAACATAATTCCACCCAAAATAATTTCACAAGTTTCCCATGCTTCATCGCACAATCAGAATTCTCAGGAAGCTCAACAATGGCCTTTTCATATTTAATTTATGGATTACACCCACAAATAATCCATAATTATACTAAGCAAGGTACTTTAACTCAAAAATTCATAACTCACAGCATACACATCCAATCTTCACCAAACTTTGCAGGAACTTGATAAATAACATATAGATTCTAACGTATTAATTTCCTGATTTTTGCCCAGGCCAGTCATTCCCAGAAATTCAAACAGTCAGCCAAAATACTCAAAAATCTGTGAATTAAACTCAAAATTCATAGCTTTTAGCATACGCAACCAAAATTCACAAAAATTTACCAACAAACACCCCATATCATGAGGAATATACAGTAATAATTTGATAATTTTTCTCCAAGCAAACATTTCATAACAAATTAAAACAGTAACCAAAATCAGGTACCAAAACAAGGCAGTCTCAATCGAAAATTCATAACTTCTAAAATACACATCCAAAATTCATGAAAATTTACAGGATACTTCTACACATCAGTGTTATTCTACAGTAAAAATTGCATAATTTTTCTCCAACCCAAAAGCTCACAGTAATTCCAAACACCATCTGAATTTACATACTGAAAACAGGGCAGATTTAAATAAAAATTCATAACTTACAAACTACACATCTAAAATTCATGAAAATTTACAGACAGTTGCCTATCACCATGGGTAACCTACAGTAAAAATTTCAGAATTTTTCGAGCATCCAAAAATTCCCAGAAAATCTGACAGTAGCACGTCATCAGCAAAATCCGAAAATCCACCCTATTTTTCTGCCATATTATTCAACCAAATACAAGTAACCAACCCCAAAATCCATAGTATAGCATGTGTTTGGCTGAATTCAGAACATACCCATCAATTCACAACATCCACATAACTCACAAATCACAAATAAACATGAAAGTTTTAGTAGTAGGTTTCTAACAAATTGATTTAGGATTCTAATCCAACAAACCCTAAAACCTCAGATTCAAAGCTTCAATTCGAATTCAATTTTGCAAATTCGAACATAAATCTCAAAGTAATCTTCCCCTAATCAATTTTAGGGTTAGAGAAAGTAAAAATTACTCACCTTAGTTGATTTCAAAACCAAAATCTCAAACTTCTCCTTCTTCTTCTTCTTCTTCTTCTTCTCTCCTCTCTACCTCTCTGTGCGTGTGTTTTGTGTGTGTGAGAAGCAAAGAACCCCCTCCCCTTTTTGATAGATAAATATCACGTGAAACCCCCCCTTCCCAATTTCCTTTTCTTTTTCTTTTTTTTTTTTGGGGTCAAGCCCCCCCCTTTTTGACTTTTCTTCCATTCTTTTTTTTTTTTTTTTTGAAGCAAAGCCTTAGTAGTATACTCATTCAACAAATTATTCCCAAAACACAATCATATTAACTTAAAACACATATCATATATATCTAAAATAAAACACATAAAATACATACACATTAATTAGGAATTCACACTTGAATCAAAATTAGTAACCAAAAATTTCGGGGCGTCACATATATGACATTGTGGCTTTAATTAAGGAATTAGAGCGCTTATCTCATCAAATTAGAAACTCACCTCAAGAATTTCATATTTGTCAATGATTGAATGTTTATAAAGTATGATTAAATTATAGATTTCAATTATATATGAGCATGAGATGTATTTTGTTCTTACATATATTGTTGTATAAAAAACAAGCTTGAATTTGACCAAGAGAACAAAGATCATGAAATTTATGTGTTGATTTTCGAATTTAAGCATATCTTTGAACTATTGATGTGTGAAAAATTTAGAAAATTTTACTTGTAGCTTCTTTACATTATGTTGTCTTTTTTTTTTGGGTGAATTTTGGATGATTCTAAGTTATAAATTTCTAAGTAAAACTGATTGGTTTTGGCAAAGTGGACAAATTATATGTTGCCAAATTGTTAGTGGAGTTGATTATTGATTTTGAGGAGTGAAAATAGTCAAATAATTGGAAAAGGATCATATACAGTACTTATGAAAGCTATTTTAAAGGTGTTGAACTTATCTTCATGCTTGTGTGTGATTATATGGTGATAAAGTTGTGCTAGGACTATGTTTATACGGAATAGAAGTTCATGTCTTCTCATGGACTATTACTAATGTGTTGCGCTATAAAGCTATGGTCATAAAAGTAGTTGTGCGTTTGGAACTGTGTGGGTCATTGATTGATACCTTGAGTGGGCTCTTCTATGTCTCTTGATCAACTCCTCAGTTTGCATTATCTGGGATCTATGTGGGTTCTTGGTTGGTACCTTGATTAGGTTTTGCCCAATCCGCTAAGATGTAAATGTGACTCTATAGTTTGTAATTTGAGGGTATTTATGTTCTGTAGAGTGATGGGTCCTACTTGGTACCTTGAATAGACTCTGCTCGATCTACGAAGATGTGTTTGTGGCCCTTGTGTTTTAAGATTACATGATACATTATGAATTTGGATTTGGACATGGGTCTACTATACGTTAATGATATTTGTGAAATCGAGGTTGATTCTAAATACATGTGTATTTAATAGGTATATATGTCTAGAGGAATACACTATGTGAGTATAATGAGTTTGTGAAGTTTATAGGGTTATGTATGTGTGAATTATGGTTATAGACGGGTCACTAGTTTAACTTTGCAGACTTTGCATTCGTTTGGACTTGAGTGAGGACTAGGAGCACAAAAGATATGGTTGGTGTAGAAAAACCATAGCTAGTTTAGTGATAAACTAATAGCTAAAGTTATTTGGGGACTTAAATGGAAATGACGGTCTCTAAATCGTATCAGATATGGAGTATGTATGGCTGAGTTGGTCTCCTATTCCGTCTTATCACTTATGATAGCTGTATATTTGACATGCTTTTGCTTATGGATGCTTAAGTGTGTAATTGATATGACTAGGACTTTTGTGAACTGATGTATAAGAAATATTTGCATTCATATATTCCTTTCCTTATGTTAAGGTCTGTTTGTTTATTTATGTTATGTGAATGTCTGTTAACTATGCAATGTGCAAAATGTAACGATGGAGAAGGTAAGGGTTATTTATTGGATTCGGGAAGCTGATGACCTCACCATTTTTCAGATATAAGGAAGATATCTTAATTAGAAGATATCGGGACTTTGGATGACTACCCAATTAGCATAGCTTGACTATTTTAGATTTCAATCAATTATGTTGTATGCGATGGGATTATGAAAATAAACGCTCTACGTATGTAGGTGTAAGACTTGTATAGAAATACTTAAATATGAATGAAAAATGCATGTTTTTAGACTTACCTAGTCTAACTATAGTTACTATTTTGCTAAGGTCTTCTGTTACACTATGTTATTAAAAGGTTGATTAAGGTTAACAATTTAAGATAGTCTTGTGGGTGTTCCAAGCTTAAGGTCAAGGTGTTGAACGGTAAATTTACCCATTTTACGTGCTTCTTTCACCCACCTTTTACTCGTATAATAACTTTATTTTATAGGATTTTACCTTGTTTTATTTATGTTTTGTAGGAAATAACTCCAAATCAAGCAAACGTCGCGAAAAGGGACGAAAACGGGACAAAACGAATAAAAACAGCGGAAACCGACGAAACCGGGCAAAACCGGGTTGATAGCCCACCGTGCCAGCAATGTGGCACGGTGAGGCCGTGCCGCATGGCACGGTCGTGCCACCTCCCCAGTTTCGTCGCGCTCTCGGTTCATTTAAGGTTTCGTTCGGGCGTATGCTGAGGGGGCTTCTTCTTCTATTTTTTTCTAGGTTAGTTTAGATTAGATTGTAGCCAATAAAAACCCCTTTGAGGGGACTAGATGAAGATTTAGTTGTATTGATTTGGGGTTGACGCCTGGGGATTTCTACTTCACTCATTCAATTCAAGCATAAGTCTTCTTCTTCCTCTCTTATTATTTCAATTTTGTTATTGTTTGTTCTTATTTAATCTTATTAGTTTAGATTGTATTAGTTTAAGTGTTTAGTTTTGATTGTTAATTCATGTTTTATTTGATTGTTGGATTTCATTCTCTTTCCTTCAGTTCATGTTTATTTCGTCCTTCGTTAGTTTAGGTTTAGGTTTAGGTTTTTGTGTTTTGTTAATGATTAGTTGTTAGAATTTGTTGGTTTGGGTTGTGATTAGCCTTTTGATGGCTAACTAATCTTGTATTTGGCCTAACCATACCCAATCTATGCTTAGAACCTAGAGTTTTCCTTCACGCCCGCCAAGTGTTCGATGAAATGCCTGAGAGGGCTTTCATCCATATTTTTTAGGCGATTGACTTATGCTGAGAGGTGAGGTCAATTTGCTAGTGTGGGAGAGGGAATAGCCGAGTTTGGGACACGAAAGTAGTATCCGAATCGAGTTAGGTCCGGGGTTGCTAGTTTTGTGATCTAATTCGACTAACCCCACGAAAGTAGGTGGTTACGCGAGTTAGACTAGCTCATGACCCTTGAGAGAGGGCTTGGGTGGTCTTTGATGGTGCAACCGACCATCTCTTGTTCATAGTGTGGTTCAGGTAGGTTAGGACTCGTCTTGGTTAGTTGGTTCATCCATTGGTAAAATCACAACTCCAAGTCGTTTGTTTCTGTGTTTGTAGCGTAGTTTAGCTCCCCACTCCTTCACCCTTCGATTCTGCCTAGCTCGAGACGCTTTAGCTAGCCCTGGTAGTTGGAAACACAATTCCCTGCGAACGACACCCCAAGTACTCAACGATACACCTTGCACTTGGGGTTTATAAATATTAAAACTTTTTCTGCAACAAGTTTTTGGCGCCGTTGTCGGGGAATTGGCGTTTTCCAATATTAAAGCTTACTTAGGCATTCGAGACTAGGCTTTTATTTCGAAAAAAAATTCAAAAAAAAAAAAATTCCAATGGCAATTTTCTATTTTCCCCAATGTGAGCAAGAATTATTTTACCGTTATTGGGATCGTTTACATGCTTATCTTGCTCAGTGTGCTTCTTGTGGATGTTCATGTGAGAAATGTGAATTATTGCATGTTGTCGATGAGGGTGTGAATTGTGAGACCCGTGCTCTTTTTGAGCATTGGGATTTTTATGCTAGAAATGTTGAAAAAGCATGGGATTTTCTTAATTGGCTGGCTCAGGATACTTATGAATTTGATATTAGCTGTGCTAATTCTTACAACCCAGTCCCTTGCATCCCTGATTATGCCCCTCCTTTGTGTGAAACTTGCCATTGTTCTGACCATGACAACACTTCTTGTCCTTATTATATTTCTGATGATAGCCTTGCTAGAATTAGTAGTATGATAGAGACAATGAAAAAGCAACAAGCTGAGTTTGAAAATAAAATGCGGGAGTTTGACCTATGACATAAGGCCGACCTTAGGTTTAGTTCTCCTAAACATGATGCTTGTTTGTGTGATGATGGTGCGTCTTTTACTCCCCTAGAATCCGGACTAGAGGCAGTACTTGACCCTTCCCTAACTGCTCCATCCCTTGTTGCTCCACCCTCACCCAGTGCCCTTAGAGACAACACTACGTTTAACATGACCTTGCCTGATCCACCTCTCCCTTTAACTCAGTCGACGGAGTTCGAGGTAGGTGAGAACTTTACTGTTAACGCGAGTGTTGATGAGGATGATGTTTGTTATGATTCACACAATGATCTTATTGAGGTGCATGATTCTGATGCGGCTCCTGTAGGGAGGTCTTATGGGGATGTTGTGATTACTATGCCAGCTAGTCATGACCTTGTTGAGAATGTATCTCCTGGCCACCTTGATACACCCCATGTTCCCCCTTCAGGTTCACCCCCCTCCTCTTCCCCTGAGCACCATAATTTATCACTCGTTGCATGTCATGATATGCTTGCGGGGAATGAGATAGACTATATGGACTCCCTAGGTACCTTCAGAGGGTATGACCCCTCCCTTGATCCTTATAGCTTGTACCTAGGGAGCATGCTTGCGAAAATCATGTTAACCACTGCATTTGATTTCTTTACTGATTTTTCAAAGGCATTCAATAAATTTAGGAGAGCACTTACTATTATTTCTGTATTCCTGTTTAAGTGCTTTTACTTACACTCATCTGAGTTGCAGGCTCAGGTGTTTGATAAACTTCTGCGAGCGTTGACAGCATCTGAGTTGGCGATACGCGTCCTGAACGCCGCCGAGGAGTGGCTGATGCTCCTCGCGCTTCCCCAACCTCGTCCTAGCGAGGTGTAGTTCGGGTACATTCAGTACCCGACCTGGTATAATCGTTCTCACTCTTCTCTCCCCCCCTTCTTTTTATTTTTCTTTTCTTTCCTTTTTGTTTTTGTTTAGTTGTGAATATTAGGATTGTGTTTTTGTTGGTGATCATCTTGTAGTGAAATTTGGATGTTGTTGAGCCGTTGTTGGCTATGATCACCATTTTTGTGTTTTTGTGGATTTTTATTGTGTTGTGATTGGTGGTATTGTTGGATTGGTCTATATTTGTTTTTGATGGTGTTAGTTTGTATTTATGTGTGATCTTATTGTTGATTGGGTGAGAGTGCATTTTTGGGAGAGTGTGTTAGCCTGTGTATATATTTTTCGATTTTATTTGTCTTATATTTGATTTTGTTTTCTTTATTTTTTTTGTGTGTTGGTGATGACTCCCGACTCCCAATGAGGACATTGTGAGATTTAGGTGTGGGGGTGGGGTCATCTCCCCTTTTTCTTCTTATTTTTGTGAAAATTTTTCATTTTTGTGTAAATTTTTCAATTTTTTCTCCTTTTTGTTTAATTTTTTTCCTTTTCTTTTTGCATTTAGGGAAAATTTGTACTATTTTGATCAGCCTTGATCCCTGATACCTTGACTATTAGCTCGTATATAAGTATAATGTGCATGATAGATGTTCATCCCCAGTCTGTCGTTTTAGACCTCAGTTCTAACCCCAAACAGTCCATCGTAATTTTGCAATCCAGTCCTGAATTCATGTATTGTCATCATCCTTCATTCTTAGTCTTCCACGATCGACTCTCCCACTGTCTACTGCACAGTTCCCTTTATATGCGCTGGCATTCCCTTTTTCCAAAACAAAAGCAAAAAAAACAAACAAACAAATTCAAGCGCTACTGGATGCATCCCTTTGAGGCGCGACATGAGTTTGTAATAAAAAAAAATAATAATGGAAAGAAAAGAAAGTGGGGAAGAAAAGAGTTGGAAATGACAAGTACCCCTTTGAGGCATGCGCTACTGGGTGTTACCCTTTGAGGCAATACTGCTACTGGGGAAGCCTGCTTTCCATGCTAGCCATTCGAAAAGGTAGCTTGTGTCAATTGCGTGGGATTGAGTTTGGTTTTGGTAGGCTTAGTTTCAGGGTGATGATACACTTGCACACAGGCACCAGGATGGATTCATTATTTTCATGCAGCGTGGGGTGAAAGTTTGATGTCTGGATGCCATTCTTTGAGATGATGTGCCCTGAAATGCATATAATGCTTGTGTACAGACTGATATTTGAGCTACTAGGTGGTTTTGGTTGATTCGATTGTGTACAGTTTGTCCCAATGTATATATTGTGTTTTGCCATTTTTATTTTTCGATTTTTGTTTCTCTTTTCTTTGTTTTTCCTTCTTGAGATTTTGTGGGTATATCTTCTGCAAACCCTCACGAGACCTTACTCGTCCACTTGGGGTGACCAAGGGGTTTAAAGGGCTTGTTGCATACGCTAAATGCAACCGTGATTCCTACGAAAGTGAGTTAGTTGTTTACTTTAGTTTTTCTTTTATTTTGCTCGAGGACGAGCAAAAGATAGGTGTGGGGTGTGTTGAACGGTAAATTTACCCATTTTACGTGCTTCTTTCACCCACCTTTTACTCGTATAATAACTTTATTTTATAGGATTTTACCTTGTTTTATTTATGTTTTGTAGGAAATAACTCCAAATCAAGCAAACGTCGCGAAAAGGGACGAAAACGGGACAAAACGAATAAAAACAGCAGAAACCGACGAAACCGGGCAAAACCGGGTTGATAGCCCACCGTGCCAGCAATGTGGCACGGTGAGGCCGTGCCACATGGCACGGTCGTGCCACCTCCCCAGTTTCGTCGCGCTCTCGGTTTATTTAAGGTTTCGTTCGGGCGTATGCTGAGGGGGCTTCTTCTTCTATTTTTTTCTAGGTTAGTTTAGATTAGATTGTAGCCAATAAAAACCCCTTTGAGGGGACTAGATGAAGATTTGGTTGTATTGATTTGGGATTGACGCTTGGGGATTTCCACTTCACTCATTCAATTCAAGCATAAGTCTTCTTCTTCCTCTCTTATTATTTCAATTTTGTTATTGTTTGTTCTTGTTTAATCTTATTAGTTTAGATTGTATTAGTTTAAGTGTTTAGTTTTGATTGTTAATTCATGTTTTATTTGATTGTTGGATTTCATTCTCTTTCCTTCAGTTCATGTTTATTACGTCTCTTCGTTAGTTTAGGTTTAGGTTTAGGTTTTTGTGTTTTGTTAATGATTAGTTGTTAGAATTTGTTGGCTTGGGTTGTGATTAGTCTTTTGATGGCTAACTAATCTTGTATTTGGCCTAACCATACCCAATCTATGCTTAGAACCTAGAGTTTTCCTTCATGCCCGCCAAGTGTTCGATGAAATGCCTGAGAGGGTTTTCATCCATATTTTTAGGCGATTGACTTATGCTGAGAGGTGAGGTCAATTTGCTAGTGTGGGAGAGGGAATAGCCGAGTTTGGGACACGAAAGTAGTATCCGAATCGAGTTAGGTCCGGGGTTGCTAGTTTTGTGGTCTAATTCGACTAACCCCACGAAAGTAGGTGGTTATGCGAGTTAGACTAGCTCATGACCCTTGAGAGAGGGCTTGGGTGGTTTTTGATGGTGCAACCGACCATCTCTTGTTCATAGTGTGGTTCGGGTAGGTTAGGACTCGTCTTGGTTAGTTGGTTCGTCCATTGGTAAAATCACAACTCCAAGTCGCTTGTTTCTGTGTTTGTAGCGTAGTTTAGCTCCCCACTCCTTCGCCCTTCGATCCTGCCTAGCTTGAGACGCTCTAGTGAACTCTGGTAGTTGGAAACACAATTCCCTACGGACGACACCCCAAGTACTCAACGATACTCCTTGCACTTGGGGTTTATAAATATTAAAACTTTTTCTGCAACACAAGGCATATTATTGTTACAGAACACAAAGTAGAGATTGATGTAGCCGATGAAGAAGGAAAAAAAGGGGAGAAAACTCAAAGTTTTCAAGTGAGAATGAAAGAGCTAAATGAGTAAGAGGAGAGAAAAAAACAAATTTCATTAAAAAATAATCAAATGAATTTTCAAGAATAATTAAAGCAAATTATATCATATGTTTAACAGCACCAGTTTACTAACTCATTAATCTTATAATCTAAAAGGATCAACAACTAAAAGCAAAAATTCTAGATAGTTTAAGCACTAAACAGCTATTCACTCCAATATAACAGCATGAAAGCATTGCTAAAAATGAAGGATTTCAAAATAAAATCCAACAAAAATATTACATTTCAGTTCTATAGAACATTGATTTTGTATTTATCTGATGAATGAATGCCTCTCATAAAAAATTAAAAAAAAGAATAATAATAATAGTAATAATTGATGATTACCATCAAAGTAAAAACATATGCTCATTCATAATCGATGATGAGGTTTGTGATGTAACATGCACCAACATGTATATCATTATTCCCATAGACAACAGCTTGTAACTTGAGCACATGGTAACACATGCTACGATTCCAGATAGAGCGAACAGAGGACTATCTAGTGGAATTTTCTCTTCTTTCTTTCTTCTCCATTTGCAGTTAGGATATTTTACATTTTGTAGCTATTGCATCTTAAGCAAATGAAAGGATGCAAAAATACAGTTGATACGAAATGAAGATAGAACCCCTGTTTTTTTATTCTGCTATGACATTACACTACTTCCGAGGACGTGTGTTATCAGGGCTAGCGACACCAGAGGCGACTTTTGCAACGTCAAGTGCAGTGGCCTCAGGCTTCTTCTTTGTATACAAAGTAAAATAACCTAGGACGGCAGCAAAGGCAACGCCGCCTATGGCCAATCTTAACGGACTAAGTGGTACACTTTTTCTCTGGTGCAACACTTCTCCTGGCTGGTGGCCCGGTGGCCTCTTTTCGCCACCAACTCCCGCTGCTTTATCAGTACTCATATCTAATTATATAATCTTTCAGGATGCTATGTTGCGTCTAACTTTCTAATTGTATCTTATGTGACTATACCACATGCATAGTACTCCTTTATCTTTGATTCCTAATTTGGTTTTGCTAAAATTAAGGAAGCAATCAAAGGCAAAGGATAATAATAGCAAGAGCAAGGATTTAGAAATGTGGTTGTCATTATGAAATAAATACAGAGCATATGGCTTGGTCTTCAGTCGGAAAATCGGCATTTTTAATGGGTAAGCATTGCCTTAACTCCCTCCACATAATCGTGAGAGAATTATTCCAAGTTCTTATCTAATCTCCACATGCATAAATATCCTTATTAAAGATAAGAATAACAGAAGATGCTTTGAAGATGGTTGGTTATAACATGTATACTAGGATTAATGGCCTCTTAGAAAAGATTTAGAAAATTAATAATGAAAGAAGAAATAATATATTATTAGATTCAACATACCTCTTGTTTATGACGTACTAAATTTAATGAATCTTCAATGTATAAATCCTAAAATAATATGACTTATGTCAAAAAGTTGGAGACCGTACCCCAACCATTATCTACCGACTGCAAATTATTACATACACCCAGGAGTTTATGCTCCCGGTCCATGTCAGTGTCATGTTATCATGCCATGTCAGCCAATTTAATTTTTTAATAAAAAATAGTGGCAGTTTCTTCCCATGGTAACCGAATTTCGTGCACATTCTTCCCATGATGACCGAATTTCTCATTTAAAAAAAAAATAAAATAAAATTGGCAGTTTCTTGCTACACTCCCATGATAACCGAATTTCTCAAAATTTTTTTAAAATTTGGCAGTTTAAATATTCAAGTTATTCATCGAATTACCAAAGATTGTTCATTGTCAGAATTCAGTTTGTTCATTATGTTAAATATGTTTGTTCATGGTAAATTATGACTTTGTTCATGCCACTTAGCTTGTGTACACACGTTTAATATAAAACTTAATCAACTGTGTTAACTAGATTTTTTTTAAGGGAAAAAATGATTATTACTCAAGTCACTCAAGTTTGTTCATTAACAGAGGTGGGTGTGTTCATTAACCCATTCACTAAGAGTTTTGGTATAATTTGCTCATAAGAGTTTTCGGGTTTGTTCATCGCCAAATCTAGATTTGTTCATTAGAGTTGTCAAGCTTGTTGCCACATTATAATGACGTAATGGAGTTTTAATAGATTTTTCAATTTTATAATAAGGTTTCTTTAGTGGTAAAAGTTATCATTGTTTTATTTGTTAATTTAAATTATTCACCAAGCTCTCTTCACGTTTTTCCTTAGACGTCTCGATAATGTTCACTGACAGTGAAATATTTGTTCATTATCTATCATGAGGTTGTTCACTGAAGGTGGTTAATTTGTCCATTATCTATCATGAGGTTGTCTGTCGTCCACGTGAGCTCTTTGTGTTGCTATTGTATCAGCCCTTATTGATTTCAAGCACCTATTATACAAATTGATCCTCACATGAACATCCTTTGATGTTATAATGAACTCAGTGTTCCTTCTTAGTAACCTAATTATTTAGTGTTATAATGAACAATGTTTAGAAGAAGTTGCGAACAATGAATATGATTCGGGTGATTCAAGTACAAAATAGTTATTTTTATTGAAGACATGTTGGAAATCACTATTTTAGCAATGGATATTATCTAATTGTTTTTTGGAGGCATTTCATTTGTTAAAAAAAAAGAAGTGAACAGAGAAATTCATGAGATTTCACTAATTTGGCAATAGCTCTAGTGAACAAGCTGTGCTTGAGCAGTGAACAAAATTATTACTGAACTAGAACTAGTCTCAATAGCTTTAACTAGGTAATTAATTACGAAGACATCCTCATTATAAAAATTTAAAAAAAAGGTTACGAGGCTTTTTAATTTGGTAATAGCTGTGGTGAACAAATTCAGCACAATATTCTGAAAAATAAATATTATAATGAATACCACAAACATGGATACTAAAGAAGTAACATGCACAAACTTTGGAAGTTTGGTGAACAATACTTCTCTTATATATGAATAATCAATGTTTTGCCAATATGATTAGAACTATTACAATCTAAAACAACAAAATATGTTCTTCTAATTAAAACATGTGACACTATTTTGTCTAATAAAAAGTCTTTTTTAATATGAACAAAACCAAAATGACTCTAAACTCAAAGTGCTTTTGGTGTTGAGCTTTATGACGACTCTATCTATCTCTTACTCCCTACAGATTGGTTGTTGGCTTTGGAAGCATATTGGGAGAGAGTGTGTTCCTTTTTGTGTCTCCATGGTGGGCTCATTGGCTTGAACATTGTTATCCACCTTGTATGTAAGTCACCATCAGCAGGTGGTGTTACATTAGACCTAAGAAAAGAGATAAAATCAATAATCAATGAGACAATATTAGCATATCAATGAACAAATAGAACATTAACCGTGAATAACATCATGTCATTGCAATTAGACAATAAATGATAGCCAGATTTTTGACTCACATGAGATGCATCCAAGCTAGCTTATATAGTGAACAAATTGAGTTGGGCAAATGAACAATCTTCATTCCATTAACCCAAATCCAATTGTGAACAGAATCAAAGAACCAACCTTAAACCGAGCATGAAGTGTGAGCAGAATATCATTCAACAGTACTGTTGTCCACGCAGGGTCTGATAGCTCTGATGCAATAATGGATTTCAGTTCGTCAAGCGAGTGCTGGGGACTTTGCATTCAGATTAGTGCTTTGATTACCATACCACAAACATAGACTCATTCCCATCACCTGTTTTGCATTTTTAGGTTCTGATGTGTTGTCCTACTGATTTGGATTTGATCATCCATGGAACTTTTAGCAAAATCAGCAGGTTCTTCACTTTTCCCAGAACTGTCTTCCTCTGTTGATGAGCATAGTTGTTCATTATACCGCGTTGGACTTCCAATCCTTCATTGCATCTCCTTAATTGCTCCATTATTGTTTGCAATTAAGATGCAAAAAGAGAAGAAGAGAACGTGTGGAAAGAAGCAGAGAGAAAAGGTGAGGGGGGAGTGGGGTGGGAGGAGAGAGAAAACGTGAGGGGGGTGGGAGAAGACTTGAGAGAGAACGGGTGGGAGCAGAGAGAACGGGAGAGGGGATGGGAGGAGAGAGAACGTGGTAATATTCTTGGGTAGATGTAACTGTTTTTATTTTTGTTAATTTTTTAATTATATAGCTGACTTGGATAGATTGTGCTGATGTGACAATGAGAGTATATACTCTCATATGTATTATATATATATTGCCTACCGGCTACCACAATACATCTTATCATCCATTACAAACTATAAGAAAGCGTCTAAAAGGATTATCCACCCTAGCATTTATCTAAAGGCATGTTCTTTTCGTGGGTCAATTCCAAAAAACTCACTTCAACCCACTTCAACTCACTTTTACTATTTTAACCAAGTCTAATTTATCACATAAAAAAATTTCAACCAACTTCAACCAACTTCAATTCACTTTAACCTATTTCAACCTACATCAACCCACTTCATATTTTTACCAACCCTAATTTACCCTCGAAAAGAACAGGCCCTAAGTCAAGTACACTTAGATCTCCAACTATTAACAAATAACCTACCAAAAGAAAAGTGATTTTTATGATATAAATAATCACATAAAATCCATTTACACATTTTTTAAACATTTTTTTTATCCAACTTATTGGTTATGGATGCATACATTAAGAGATGGAAGAAGAAGGGAAGTCTCGAAAATATTAGAATTAAGGATTTATTCTTTTCAACTTATGGTAAATGCTTATTATCAACATTCAACATAATTCAGTATCATTCAACACAATTTATTACAATTCAATACAGTTCAACACAATTCAATATTTGTAAAAGTACTTAATTGACTAGATTACGTTTAGATCCAAATGGCCTATTCTTTATCAACAATTTGCCTTATTTTAATACTATAAATAGATTTATTATTGTTATTGTAAAATTCATTCAAAATTAAAAAACAATTTACATTATGTAACAAAATAAAATGTTTCGCACTATTAAATATAATATAAAAATATTAATATTATTTTATTTGTAAAATGTATATTATTTGATGGATCTTTATATTATATAACTATATTGATTTGTCATAAATTACATGAAAGTTACATATTTATTATAAGAATGTAATTAAAATTAAAAAATAATTTTTTTAGAAAAATACTACTAATCATAAATTAATAATTTTACTGCCAATTTTTACCCTACCTCTTGATTTTTTTAAAAAAAACTTATGCTATATTATTCCCCTCTTAAGAAACCAATAATAAATGTAAGTTATTTTATTTTAGAGAGCTCAACCCCATCATTTACTACGCCGTTTACTAGTAATATCGACTTCTAATTTACCAACAAGTACCAAAAATGTGTGTTCTAAGTATTTTCAAAATTGAATTAATTTTGCATTCCAATGCTAAGGATACAAAAGATTATTGTGTTAATAATAGCAACTACAAACTGATTATATATTTGCAAATTGCTTCTATGTTATACATATCATTTAAAAAAAAATAATTTACGACAAGCATAGCACATAAAATATGATTCATTGAAAAATGATCATATTCTATCACTATATTAACGGATACTTATTTACAAATGCTGATTTTGGGTGTATACAACGGCTACACAATATATACATATGTGTGTGTTTGCGTGCGCGCGTGCTATGTGGGTGTGTTTGTGCACACACATGCACATACACACAACACGCGCGCACGCAAATACACACACACGCACGCACGCATGCGCACACACACGCACATATATATATATATATATATATATATATATATATATATATATATATATATATATATATTATTATATATATATATATATATATATATATATATATATATATATATATATATATATATATATATATATATATATATATATATATATACACTATGCTTAATTACAATTAGCCTCGATTATGTAAACTCATTTAGTATCATTCAACATGTTTCAGCGGTTTTTTCAGTATGTTTCATTATAAGTACTTATCATAGGTCAAAAAGAATATGCTCTAAATAGGGGAATTTAGCCACTAAGAATGCAAGTAAATGGTCTCAAAAGATCAAAGTAAAGGGTACTTGGGAATAGGAAGAGGATGCAAACACAATGTAAGAGCCTTCAACAGCATGCCTTTCGAGTTCATTGAGGAATCTTCGAAGTCTCGAGATTGACTAGTAGGAAAATTAAGTGAGCTTGGAGGTGGAATGAGGAAGTAAAATAAAAGATCAAGGGCAAACAAGAAGCGTACACTACTTTAATGGACAGTATACCTACCAAAATAGAATAGGCTAACAAACTAGTCAAAAAGGAGGCAAAGAAAGCAATTACAATTGGGGTATTAAAAAAAAGAAAGAAAAAATAGAGCTTCCAATAGGTGGTACCAAAGACTAGAGACCAACAATGGGTAAAAGAAGGTGTTCAAGATCACATGAAGTAGGTAAACAAAAACAAGAGAATTAGGTAATATGAGATGTATCAAAGATGGGAAGTTGGAGTCCTTGTATAGAGAACTTACATTAAGAAGATCATCGCTTTTATGAACATTTTAATGGTGAAGTATGAGAGTGACACTTCACAACTTGGTGAAAAGGAGTGCTAGGAGAGGCCTCAAAACAAAAAGTTGGGAAATATCATATAAAAAAGATGAAATCATAGAAGCCTTGAAAATGAAAAATGAAAAAGGCGGTAGGTATAGTTGGTATACTTGTGAAGTGTGGGAATCCTTTGGAAGATAGCACTTGATTGGTTAACTAAGTTATTCCATTACACAAAAATAAGAGTGATATACAAAATTATAATAACTATTGAGGTATAAAGCTATTGAGTCATACTAAAGCTTTGGGAGAGGCTAATTGAGAAGAGGTTAAGGAAGGACTTAGAGGTACTAGAAAATCAATTTAGTTTTATGCCGAAATGATCAACTACAGAAGCAATACATCTTATAAGACAATCTTATAAAACTTTACACCGATAGAAAAGAGGATTTTCGCATGCACTGGAAATTGCCCAAAATGATGGTTTTTGAGTTGAATTTGATTATGAAGTGAAAAATAAGCTACATTATTTTCATCTCAACCAATAAGCAATAGACCTAATTACCATAGTTGATCATCGTATTTACATCTCCATCCAGATTATCGCCCATCTTTATGGTGTTCATAAGTCATCACTGATCCAAAAAGAAATGAAACAACCCCTATTTGCTTCTTCCCCATTTATTTTTGAATTTAGTTTTTCCCTCTCTCACAACTAGTGGCTAGCAAATTGAAAAGGGTCGCGTTAGGGTTGGCTCATAAACAAAGTGGGGTGGGATAGGTTTAAGATCGATCCATTAATAAAGTGTATCAGGTAGGGCTTGTTCATGCAAACAAATGGGTCGGGCGGGGTTACTTACACTTCAACTTTCAATCACTTAGCAAACTGTTTCATTGTTGACTACATGTCAGGTAATGTTTTCGTTCTTTCGGTTGTCTAGGTATTTGTAATTTGATTGTGCTGCACTTCCTTTCCATATCATTTTGATAATTTTTTTCATATTTAATTTTTCCTATTATAAATATTTAATGCTTCTATTTTCAAATGTGCTTTTCAACAAAATATTTTCTATTGTTTTTTTAGGTGTGTTGGAATTGATCTCTTTACTTGCATAAGTGTTTGCAGGGGTAAGGGTGTCTATATCTAGATTTTCCCAATCCTGTGAAAGTAAGAGCCACATTAGGAATTGTTGTTGTTCATTTGACTAAGTGTAGCACGTAAATTAGTATCCTTGGTAATTATACCTAGATTTTTTTACGAAATGTTTTTCGATTTTTTTTTTTTTCAAATGAAAGCCTAGTCTCGAATGCTCAAATATACCCCAATATTGAAAAACGTCAATTTCCCGGTAACGGCGCCAAAAATTTGTTGAGTTAAAAATACCGCAAGTGCACGGTATAGTTGTAACTAGTAACCGGCAAGTACAGGTCGTATTCCACAGGAAGTTGGATTTTCAACTACCAAAGCTGACTCAAGCGTATCAATCTAGGCCAAACAGAGAGTGAAGGGAAGAAGACTAAACTACTAAAACAAATAAACAAAAAGGGACTTGGGTTTACGATATCGGCAAATAACGAACCAACTAATTGAGACGAGTCCTAACCTACCCAACTACACTATGAACAAGAGATGGTCGGTTGCACCATCAAAGACCACCCAAGCCCTCCCTCAAGGGTCATGAGCTAGTCTAATTCACCCAACCACCTATTTTCATGGGGTTAGCCCAATTAGACCACAAAGTTAGTAACCCTCGGACCTAGCTCGGATCGAGTACTATTTTCATGTTCTGAACTCGGCTATTCTCTTTCCTACACTAGCAATTTGACCTCACCTCTCAGCATAAGTTAATCGCCCAAAAATATGGTTGAAAGCTCTCTCAAGTATTTCATCGAACACTTGGCGGGCGTGAGGGAAAACTCTAAGTTCTAAGCATAGATTTGGGTATGGTTAGGCCTAAAACAAGATTAATTAGCCATTAAGAGGCTAATCGCAATCCAAGCCCACAAAATCTATCAACTAATCATCAACAAAACACAAAAACCCAAACTTGAACCTAAACTAACGGAGAACATAACAAGCATGAGAACGGAGGAAAGCGAAAGCAACTAATCTAATATTGCAATCAAATAAAACAAGGATTAACAATGAAAACTAAACATATAAACTACATACAATCTAAACTAACATAATCAAAATAAGAACAAATAAGAACGCAATTGGAATAAAAAGAGAGAGAGGAGAAGACTTATGGATTGACGCGAAGGAACTTCAAATTCAAGTGCTTGAATCCAAAATTAATCGAATACAATCCTCATCTAATCCCTTTAATGGGGTTTTTATTGGCTAAAACTTAAACTAAACTATCTTAAAAATTACATAGCATAACCCCTGAGCAACCCCTTGCAAAAACGCCCGAAGAGGGCTTAAATAGAAAATCGCAAAATCGGACGACAGGCCCCGGGGACACGACCGTGCCAAAATTCTGGCACGGTGGTTCGGCCCCCGGTTCGTCCCTTTTTGCCGATTTTTGCTGTTTTTCTTCACTTTGTCGCGTCTTCCCTCCTTTTCGCGACGTTTGCTTGATTTGCAGTTATTTCCTACAAAATATAAATAAAACAAGTAAAAATCCTAAAGATTAAGTTATTATACGAGCTAAAAGTGGGTGAAGGAGGCATGTAAAATAGGACAATTTATCGCCTATCAAATACCCCCACACCTATCTTTTGCTCATCCTCGAGTAAAACAAAATAAAAACTAACTTAAGGACCTAACTCACTTTCGTAAGAATCACGGTTGCATTTAGCGTATGCAACAAACCCTTTAAACCCCTTAGTTCTCCAAGTGGACGAGTAAGGTCTCGTGAGGGTTTACAAAAGATATACCCACAAAATCTTTGAAAAAGAAAAATAAAAGGGAAAAGGAAGGGAGAAACACAAACCGAAAAACAAAATGGATTTACAAACAAAAACACAAATATATACAAGGGAAAAGTTTGCATACATTCTAACTAACCAAATCACCTATGTAATAACGATATCAACCTGTATATAAGCAGAAGGTACACATCAAGAGTCTCTATCCCCATGACAACATCAAAGCACCAACTGTTCACCCCACTGTACATTAAAACTGTGAATCTATCTTTGTGCTTAGTGTGCTCGTGTATCATCGTCTTAGGACTCAGACTTATTAGAACCAAGCTCAGTCCCACACGACTGACACGAGCTACATTATTGACTTATTAGCATGGAAGGAAGGCTACCCCAGTAGCAGTATTACCTCAAAGGGTAGCACCCAGTAGCGCATGCCTCAGGGGGTGTCTGTCAAGTATTCCCAGTGGCAGTATTGCGTCAAAGGATATCACCCAGTAGCGCATGCCTCAAAGGGACACTTGTCATTTCAAACTAAAGGTGGTTTCCACTTTTTCTCTCTTTTTTCGGTTGTTTTTTTTTTTGTTTGTTTTTTTTTTCTTTTGTGCGAACTGAAAGTGGAAACCAACCAAGAATAAGAGTAGTAGTGTACAAAGACAAGTGGGCGAGCTGATCGTGGAAGATTAAGACCCTAAAATAATGATGATGGTATAAATAAGGACTAGATTGCACATGTATAATGAGCTATTGGGGTTAGAATTAGGGCTTAGAATGACTCACTTAGGACAAAGATCTATCATGCACAACATAGTTATATACAAGTCGACAGCTAAGGTACGAAGGGTTAAAGTCAATCAAAATAATACAGAACTCCCCCAAAACAAGGTGGTATAGAGACTACTCCTCCCCCACACCTAAATCTCACAATGTTCTTATTAGGAGTCAAGAAGTTGCCACACCAACAAGGCACATATATACAGAAACAATTGGAAAATAGTATATACAAAGAAAAAGAAAAAGAAGGAAAAAACAAACGTATATACAAAACAAAAAAATGAAGAAAGAGAGAAAGGGAACGAATTTACCAGTTAGGTGTTGAGTACATCTAAACTACTACCTCCCTAAAACAATGCATCGAAAGGTTAGGGGAGCATCAGCCACTCCTCCTTATCTCAAGATCCAAGCCACCAATTCAGATGCTGTCAAAGCCCGCAGGAGGTTATCAAACACCGGAGCATGCAACTCAGATGAATGTAAGTAAGAGCACCCAAACGTGAATGTAGGAGTGATAGTAAGTGCTCTCCTAAATTTATCAAATGCCTTAGAAAAATCAGTAGAATGATCGAATGAAATAGTAAACATAATTTTTCCAAGCATGTCCTCTAGGTACAGACTATAAGGATCAAGGGAGGAAGCATATCCTCTAAAAGTACCTAGAGATTTAGAACAATCAACCACATTCCCCTTGAGCACCGCAAGAGAATCAATCGGTGAGAGATCATAATACTCAGGGGAAGGGGAAGGTAGTGAACATGAAGAAACATGGGAAATGTCGAGGAGATCGGGAGATACATGGTCAACAAGATCAGGACTAGGTGGCACTGCAACCACAACATCCATACATGACTTCCTTACGAGAGTCTCATCGAGATCATACACCTCAATGAAAGCATCATCTGACGCACAACATATATCATCCTCATTAACACTCGCATCAACACAAAATATCTCACCTACCTCGAACTCCGTCGACTGAGGTAAAGGGAAAGGTGGATCAGGATAGGTCGTGCAAAGTGGAGTGTAATCCCTAAGGATGCTAGGTGGGGATGGAGCAACACGGGGTAAAATAGTCAAGGAAAGGTCAAGTATTTCTTCTAGTCCGGACTCTAGAGTAAGAGAAGACGCACCATCATCACATAAATTAACATCAAGAAATTAACCCTAAGGTCAGTTTCATGTGATAGGTCATACTCCCGCATACAATTAGTAAGCTTAACTTGTTGCTCATTCATTGTCTCTATCATGCTAGCAATCCTAGCAAAACCATCAGCAGAAATATGGTAGGGACAAGAATTACTGTCATGGTCAAAACAATGACAAATCTCACACGCAGGAGGCGTACAATTAAGGATGCAGGGGGTGGGGTGGAAGGATTAAAATGAGTAGTCTCAAATTCGTAAGTATCCCTAGCCAACCATTTAAGCAATTCCCAAGCCTTGTCAACATTTCGAGCACAAAAATCCCAATGCTCCAAAAGAGCACGGCTCTCACAAGTCACGCCCTCGTAGGCTATGTTCAAAATTTCCCACTTCTCCAAGCAATAACCATAATGAGCAAGAAAATCATGTAATCTATTGTAATATTTCCAAAATAGCTCATGCTCATATTGAGGAAAGTGGAAAATTGTCATTTTTTTTAGGAAATGTTTTTCGATTTTTTTTTTTCAAATAAAAGCCTAGTCTCGAATGCTCAAATATACCCCAATATTGAAAAACGCAAATTCCTCGACAACAGCGCCAAAAACTTGTTGAGTTAAAAATACTGCAAGTGCACGGTGTAGTTGTAGCTAGCAACCGGCAAGTACGGGTCATATTCCACAGGGAGTTGGGTTTTCAATTACCAAAGCTAACTCAAGCGTATCAATCTAGGCCAAACAGAGAGTGAAGGGAAGAAAGACTAAATTACTAAAACAAATAAACAAAAAGGGACTTGGGTTTACGATGTCGGCAAATAACGAACCAACTAATTGAGACGAGTCCTATCCTACCCAAACTACACTATGAACAAGAGATGGTCGGTTGCACCATCAAAGACCACCCAAGCCATCTCTCAAGGGTCATGAGCTAGTCTAATTTGCCCAACCATCTATTTTCATGGAGTTAGCCCACTTAGACAACAAAATTAGCAACCCTCGGACCTAGCTCGGATCGAGTACTATTTTCATATCCTGAACTCGGCTATTCCCTTTCCCACACTAGCAAATTGACTTCACCTCTCAGCATAAGTCAATCGCCCAAAAATATGGTTGAAAGCTCTCTCAAGCATTTCATCGAACACTTGGCGGGCGTGAGGGAAAACTCTAAATTCTAAGCATAGATTTGGGTATGGTTAGGCCTAAAACAAGATTAATTAGCCATCAAGAGACTAATCACAATCTAAGCCCACAAAATCTATCAACTAATCATCAACAAAACACAAAAACCCAAACTTGAACCTAAACTAACGAAGAACATAACAAGCATGAGAATGGAGGAAAGCAAAAGCAACTAATCTAATATTGCAACCAAATAAAACAAGGATTAACAATGAAAACTAAACATATAAACTACATACAATCTAAACTAACATAGTCAAAACAAGAACAAATAAGAATGCAATTGGAATAAAAAGAGAAAGAGGAGAAGACTTATGGATTGACGCGAAGGAACTTCAAATTCAAGTACTTGAATCCAAAATTAATCGAATATAATCCTCATCCAATCCCTTCAATGGGGTTTCTATTGGCTAAAACCTAAACTAAACTACCTTAAAAATTATATAGCATAACCCCTTGAGCGACCCCTTGCAAAAACGCCCGAAGAGGGCTTAAATAGAAAATCGCGAAACCAGACAACAGGCCCCGGGGAGACGGCCGTGCCAAAATTTTGGCACGATGGTTCGGCCCCCGGTTCGTCCCTTTTTGCCGGTTTTTGCTGTTTTTCTTCGCTTTATCCCGTCTTCGCTCTTTTTCGTGACGTGTGCTTGATTTGCAGTTATTTCCTACAAAATATATATAAAACAAGTAAAAATTCTAAAGATTAAGTTATTATACGAACTAAAAGTGGGTGAAAGAGGCACATAAAATCGGACAGTTTATCGCCTATCAACAATCTTATAAAACTTTACACCAATAGAAAAGAGGATTTTCACATGCACTGGAAATTGCCCAAAATTATGGTTTTTGGGTTGAATTTGATTATGAAGTGAAAAATAAGCTACATTATTTTCATCTCAACCAATAAGCAATAGACCAAATTGCCATAGTTGATCGTCGTATTTACATCACCATCTAGATTATCGCCCATCTTTATGGTATTCATCAGTCATCACTGATCCAAAAAAAAATAAAACAACCCCTATTTGCTTCTTCCCCTTTTATTTTTGAATTTAGTTTTTTCCCTCTCTCACAACTAGCGGCCAACAAATTGAAAAGGGTCGCGTTAGGGTTGGCTCATAAACAAAGTGGGGTGGGATAGGTTTAAGATCGATCCATTAATAAAGTGTATCAGGTAGGGCTTGTTCATGCAAACCAATGGGTCGGGCGGGGTTACTTACACTTCAACTTTCAATCACTTAGCAAACTGTTTCATTGTTGACTACATGTCAGGTAATGTTTTCGTTCTTTCGGTTGTCTAGGTATTTGTAATTTGATTGTGCTGCACTTCCTTTCCATATCATTTTGATAATTTTTTTCATATTTAATTTTCCTATTATAAATATTAATGCTTCTATTTTCAAATGTCTTTCTCAACAAAATATTTTCTATTATTTTTTTAGGTGTGTTGGAATTGATCTCTTTACTTGCATAAGTGTTTGCAGGGGTAAGGGTGTCTATATCTAGATTTTTTCAAATCCTGTGAAAGTAAGAGCCACATTAGGAATTGTTGTTGTTCACTTGACTAAATGTAGCACGTAAATTAGGATCCTTGGTAATTAACAAATAAATGGGTTGTTTCTATTAAAAAAACAAATAAATGGGTTGCTAAACGAGGCATCAGGCATGAATATGTCCACCCACTCAAACCTGTTAAGGTGTTTAACGAGGTTAGTTGTTGTTAATTCATTCAACTCATTATTGACTCGATCTATTATCAACTCTATTTCAAATGGGCCCTAATGAGAACCGCCCATGGCCTAGACCTACTCACAACTTATTGTCTGTTGTCACCTCTGCCTCACTTTGGTTGCACTTGGTAAAACTTTTGCAATAACTTGATCAACTTTATCTAATTATAAAGTTTAGTAAAGAAATTTTCAAAAGAATTTCTTTGTATTCCAACTTGCTTATCTTGGAAGTTTTTTATGAGGGTAAATGGGACATCCCCAACTGGTCCCTATCACAGTGTTACTATAGTGAAGGAGTAGGTCAGTTGAGGAAGGAGTTTGCATCAACCAACTAGACTCAATGCCTCTTACTCACCCATGTTTTAGAATTTGTTGGAAGACAACTTTTCAGAATAAAGAAGTTGGATTTGTTAATGATTTTCTAAAATTTTAATCCACTCCTAACCTCTTAAACTTAATTCTAGTCAAACTCAACTAATAAATTTGCTCAAATAGTTACATCCCAACTACAGTGCGGCTATAATCTAACCATAATATAGTAACCTCACAATAATACAGCTACAATATTCATAGATGCAACCTTTGTAGCTCTTCATTTTTCCCTCAACAAAATTGTTTGTCATCCTCTAGACTCTTTCCAACATCCTCACACTACTATCTCTAATTGATATATACTTCAACTCCATTTCAACATTCACACAAAAATCCTAGTGCACCATTTATATATCCTCATCATCTACTTCAAATATGAACAAATGTACCCTGCTTTTTGATACAACTGGTTTGCAACTAGAAAATGTTAAGTATGAGTGACCCCAAAAATTATTTTGCCCAAGATTACTGCGCAGCCCATATGCCTTTGCTTTGATTAGGCCAAGAAAAGAGAAAAAAAACAATTAACAACTTGCTCCTCTATGCGCGGCCCAGTACTAGACTCAACATATTTGACCTATGTTGACTCCCTTCCTAGCACCTAGGCTCTTGGCTGTTGAACGGTAAATTTACCTATTTTACGTGCCTCTTTCACCCACTTTTAGCTCGTATAATAACTTAATCTTTGGGGGTTTACCTTGTTTTATTTATGTTTTGTAGAAAATAACTCCAAATCAAGCAAACGTCGCGGAAAGGGACGAAGATGGGACAAAACGATAGAAATCAACGAAAATGGGCGAAAAACAGCAGTGCACGGCCACCCTACAGGAAAGCGCGGCCGTGCACCGGTGGCCGAAGCCACGCACGGACGGCACGCCCCGGCGCACGGCCGTGCGTCTGGCCGTGCGTGGTGGCGCACGGGTAGCCGTGCGTGGTGGCACGGCCGTGCGTCGGGCCTGGGTTCGCGATAAATCCCCTTTTCGGGCGTCTGTTCAGGAGGTGGTTCGGGGGGTTCGCACGGGGATTAGCTCTGGCGATTCTTTGGCGATTTCTAGGTTAGTTTAGGTTAGATTTTAGTTAATAAGGGAGATTAGTTTAGGATTGAAGATTGTAACATTGAATTCAACCTTTGAATCTCAAGTTCTTCATCAATTCAAGACTAAGTTTTCTCCTCCTCTCTCTATTCGTTGCTATGTTCTTGTTGTTTTAATTCTTGTTTTTACTTTGTTTAGTTTATTTGTTTAGTTCTTGTTATTAATTTGTGTTATTTACTTGTTTGAATTCGTTTTATTTCATTTCCTTTGCTTTGTTCTTCATGTTCTTGCACTTGTTTGGTAGTTTCGGTTTTGATTCGTTTTTGATGTTTAGTTGGTAGATTGTGTTGGCTTGGGTTGTGATTAGCCTCTTGATGGCTAATTAATCTTGTATTTGGCCTAACCATACCCAATCTATGCCTAGAACCTAGAGTTTTCCTTCACGCCCGCCAAGTGTTCGATGAAATGCCTGAGAGGGTTTTCATCCATATTTTTGGGCGATTGACTTATACTGAGAGGTGAGGTCAATTGGCTAGTGTGGGAGAGGGAATGGCCGAGTTCGGGACACGAAAGTAGTATCCGAATCGAGATAGGTCCGGGGTTGCTAGTTTTGTGGTCTAATTCGACTAACCCCACGAAAGTAAGCGGTTACTCGAATTAGACTAGCTCATGATCCTTGAGAGAGGGTTTGGGTGGTCTTTGATGGTGCAACCGACCATCTCTTATTCATAGTGTAGTTTGGGTAGGTTAGGACTCGTATTGGTTAGTTGGTTCATTCATTGGTAAAATCACAACTCCAAGTCGCTTATTTCTGTGTTTGTAGCCTAGTTTAGTTTCCCCTTCTCACCCTTCGATCCTGCCTAGCTTGAGACGCTTTAGTGAACTCTGGTAGTTGGAAACACAATTCCTTGCGGACGACACCCCAAGTACTCAACGATACACCTTGCACTTGGGGTTTATAAATATTAAAACTCTGTTTTTCTGCTAACAAGTTTTTGGCGCCGTTGCCAGGGAATTGGCGTTTTTCAATATTAGGGTTTACTTCAGCATTCGAGGCTAGGCCTTTTGAAAATCCAAAAAAAAAAAAAATTCAAAAAAAAAAATTTCAATGGCAATTTTCCATTTTCCCCAATGTGAGCAAGAATTATTTCACCGTTATTGGGATCGTTTACATGCTTATCTTGCTCAATATGCTTCTTATGGATGTTTATATAGGAAATGGGAAATATTGCATGTTGTTGATGAGGGTGTGAATTGTGAGACCCGTGCTCTTTTGGAGCATTGGGATTTCTATGCTCGAAATGTTGATGAAGCTTGGGAATTACTTGAGTGGTTGGCTTGGGATACTTATGAATTTGAAACTAGTTGTTCTGATTCTTGTACCCCACCCCCTTGCATCCCTAATTATGCCCCTCCTGTGTGCGAAATTTGCCATTGTTCTGACCACGCCAGTACTTCTTGTCCCTATCATATTTCTAATGAAGGCTTTGCTAGACTTAGCAATATGATAGAGACAATGAATAAGCAACAAGTTGAGTTTGCTGAGTTTGTTAATAAAATGCGGGAGTATGACCTATCACCCGAGATTGACCCTAGTTCTAGTGCTCCTAGACTTGATGTCAACCTATGTGATGATGGTGCGTCTTTACCACCTCTAGAGTCCGGACTAGAGGACGTAGTCGACCCTTCCTTGATCCCTTCACTCACTGTTGCTTCATCCTTTCCTAATACCCTTTGGGACAACACTGTGCTTATCATGACCTTTCCTGATATACCTTCCGCTTTAGTTCAGTCGACGGAGTTCGAGGTAGGTGAGACCTTTGGCGTTAGCGCTAGTGTTGAGGAGGATGATACTTGGTCTGAGTCCGACAATGTTTCTATTGAGGTGCATACTTTTTATGGGACTCCCACAGGGACTTCATGCATGGATGTTGTGGTTGCAGGACCAACTAGTCCTGATTTTGTTGATAATATATCCCCCACCTCTCTTGATACATCTCATGCTTCCTATTCATGTTCACCACCCTCCCATTCCCCTAAGTGTTGTGATTTGTCGCTTGTCGATCCTCTTGTGATACTTGAGGGGAATGAGGCTGCCTGCTGTAAGTCTCTAGGTACTTTTAGAGGGTATGACCCCGTCCTTGATCTTTATCATCCGTACCTAGAGGGCATGCCTGGAGAAATCGCATTGACTATTGCATTTGATTATTATGCTGATTTCTCACAGGTTTTTGGTGAGTTTAAGAGGGCACTAACTTTGTTTGCTCCATCTTTACCAGTGTTCTCTTACTCACACCATTCCGAGCTACATGCAGCTATGCATGATAAGCTCCTGAGAGCTTTGATTGCATCCGAGCTGACGACTCGCATCTTGAGCGGTAAGGAGTGGCTGATGCTCCTTAAGTCGTCATGGAATAGTTCGGGTACATTCAGTACCCGACCTGGTATAATCGTTCTCACTCTCTTCCCCCCCTTCTTTTTATTTTTCTTTTTTGTTTTTGTTTAGTTGTGAATATTAGGGTTGTGTTTTCGGTTGGTGATCATCTTGTGTTGAAATGTGAATGTTGTTGAGCCATTGATGGCTATGATCACCATTTTCGTATTTTTGTGAATATTTATTGTGTTGTGATTGGTGGTGTCGCTGGGTTGGTATATATTTGTTTTTGGTGGTGCTAGCTTTGTATATACGTTTGATCTAGTTGATTGATTTGGGTAAGATTGTGTTTTCAGGGAGTGAGGTAGCCTCCGTACATATTGTGCAGGTTTGGTGTCGTTGTGTGTGATTATTTTGTTTTGTGTGCCTTGTGTTTGACTTTTCTTTTCTTTTATTTTTGTATATTTTTGTGTGTTGGTGATAACTCGCGACTTCCAATGAGGACATTGTGAGATTTAGGTGTGGGGGTGGGGTCATCTCCCCTTTTACTCTTGTTTTTGTGAAATTTTCATTATTTTTGTGTAAATTTTTCAATTTTTCTCCTTTTTGTATAAATTTTTCTTTTCCTTTTGAATTTAGGAGAGTTTTGTACTATTTTGATCGGCTTTGACTCCTTGTACCTTAGCTATCGGCTTGTATATAACTATGTTGTGCATAATAGATCTTTTTCCCAAGTGAATCATTCTAGCCCCAATTCTAACCCCACTAGTTCATTATACTTGTGCAATCCAATCCTCACTTATACCACCATCATTATCTTAGGGCCTTAGTCTTCCATGATCAGCTCTCCCACTTGTCTTTGCACACTACTACTCATGCAAAAAAAAAAAAAAAAATGTAGTGAGAAAAAGTGGAAACCACCTTTAGTTTGGAATGACAAGTGTCCCTTTGAGGCATGCGCTACTGGGTGCTACCCTTTGAGGCAATACTGCTACTGGGAACACTTGACAGGCACCCTTTGAGGTATGCGCTACTGGGTGCTACCCTTTGAGGCAATATTACTACTGGAAAAGCCTTCTTTCCATGCTAATAAGCCAATAATGTAGTTTGTGTCGGCTGCGTGGGATTGGGTTTGGTCCTAATAAGCCTGAGTCCTAAGATGATGATACACTAGCACACTAAGCACAGGGATGGATTCACAGCTTTGATGTACAGTGGGGTGAACAGTTGGTGTGTTGATGCTGTCATGGGAATAGAGACTCTTGATGTGTGCGATATCTTTATACGCATGTTGATGTCTTTGGAGCATGGGTGTTTTGGCTGGTTGGAATGTATGCAAGCTCCCCCCTTGTATATATATGTGTGTTTTTTTTTTGTAAATCCTCTTTGTTTCTTAGTTTGTGTTTTCCTTTTTACTTTTTCTTTTTCAAAGATTTTGTGGGTATATCTTCTGCAAACCCTCACAAGACCTTACCCGTCCAATTGGGGTAGCCAAGGGGTTTAAAGGGCTTGTTGCATACGCTAAATGCAACCGTGATTCCTACGAAAGTGAGTTAGTTGTTTACTCTAGTTTTCTTTTATTTTGCTCGAGAACGAGCAAAAGATAGGTGTGGGGGTGTGTTGAACGGTAAATTTACCTATTTTGCGTGCCTCTTTCACCCACTTTTAGCTCGTATAATAACTTAATCTTTGGGGTTTTACCTTATTTTATTTATTTTTGTAGAAAATAACTCCAAATCAAGCAAACGTCGCGGAAAGGGACGAAGATGGGACAAAACGATAGAAATCAACGAAAATGGGCGAAAAACAGCAGTGCACGGCCACCCTACAGGAAAGCACGGCCGTGCACCGGTGGCCGAAGCCACGCACGGACGGCACGCCCCGACGCACGGCCGTGCGTCTGGCCGAGCGTGGTGGCGCACGGGTAGCCGTGCGTGGTGGCACGGCCGTGCGTCGGGCCTGGGTTCGCGATAAATCCCCTTTTCGGGCGTCTGTTCAGGAGGTGGTTCGGGGGGTTCGCACGGGGATTAGCTCTGGCGATTCTTTGGCGATTTCTAGGTTAGTTTAGGTTAGATTTTAGTTAATAAGGGAGATTAGTTTAGGATTGAAGATTGCAAATTGAATTCAACCTTTGAATCTCAAGTTCTTCATCAATTCAAGACTAAGTTTTCTCCTCCTCTCTCTATTCGTTGCTATGTTCTTGTTGTTTTAATTCTTGTTTTTACTTTGTTTAGTTTATTTGTTTAGTTCATTGTTATTAATTTGTGTTATTTACTTGTTTGAATTCGTTTTATTTCATTTCCTTTGCTTTGTTCTTCATGTTCTTGTTCTTATTTGTTAGTTTCGGTTTTCATTCGTTTTTGATGTTTAATTGGTAGATTGTGTTGGCTTGGGTTGTGATTAGCCTCTTGATGGCTAATTAATCTTGTATTTGGCCTAACCATACCCAATCTATGCCTAGAACCTAGAGTTTTCCTTCACGCCTGCCAAGTGTTCGATGAAATGCCTGAGAGGGCTTTCATCCATATTTTTTGGGCGATTGACTTATGCTGAGAGGTGAGGTCAATTTGCTAGTGTGGGAGAGGGAATGGCCGAGTTCGGGACACGAAAATAGTATCCGAATCGAGCTAGGTCCGGTGTTGCTAGTTTTGTGGTCTAATTCGACTAACCCCACGAAAATAGGTGGTTACTCGAATTAGACTAGCTCATGATCCTTGAGAGAGGGCTTGGGTGGTCTTTGATGGTGCAACCGACCATCTCTTGTTCATAGTGTAGTTTGGGTAGGTTAGGACTCGTCTTGGTTAGTTGGTTCATCCATTGGTAAAATCACAACTCCAAGTCGCTTATTTCTGTATTTGTAGCGTAGTTTAGTTTCCCCTTCTCACCCTTCGATCCTGCCTAGCTTGAGACGCTTTAGTGAGCTCTGGTAGTTGGAAACACAATTTCCTGCGGACGACACCCCAAGTACTCAACGATACACCTTGCACTTGGGGTTTATAAATATTAAAACTCTGTTTTTATGCTAACATTAGCCACTCCACGGGCCAGCCGCAACCTAGTCCATGGCGTCGTGATCCCCAACAAGCTTCCCGTAGGCTTTTGTCCCAATGGCTAATGCAAAGGCTGACCAAGGGCCTTCCCACAGTCCCTAGCAGACCTCATTTCTTATGCTTCCCCAATTTTTCATCCGTTTTGAAGATTGTTGCTAGGCTTAAGTGGATTAATGGTTGATTATTGCCACTGTTATGGTTGTGTATTATCTTTAGGTCATTATCTTCAAGTTTCATAATAATCAAGAATTATCACTTCAATCAAGATTCTTCATCCATCATCATTCTTCCACACCAAACATAATTCACTATTTTTTAAAGATTTGTAAGAGAGCTTTGAATGAATTTGTAATCACTTTAGTACTTTCTTGGGCATTTGCTTTGAGATCAATATTTTGTGCTCTCATCTCATAGTAGATTTGTCAATCATCGCCAATCATGGTTTTTCCTGATCTAGATTTTCCATATAAATTTGGTGTTCTTGGTGTCATTTTTTTGCATCTAATTTAATCATATTCAATCCTAACAAGTGCTATCAAAGCACGGATCAAGGATGACAACCGTCACCAAATTTGATGTCTCAAATTCGATGGCAAGATGAGTTTCAATATCTAGAAGGTCCAAATAATAGTCGTTCTTACTCAGAACAGATTGAAGAAGGCACTCGTTGCGAAGAAAAATAAGCTTGGTTTCATGATCGATGTGCAATTGGAGGAATTCGATGAGAAAGCACTCTCAACCATTCAATTGTGTCTTGTGTCACATGTCCTCTGTGAAGTCCTTGACAAGACCAACATGTTAGACCTTTCACTTGATTGATGTATATGTGGGGGGGTAAGTGAACCAAATCAAACTCAAATAAACCCAAATAAGAATTGAACCAAAGTAAAGAGAAAATGGAAGGTTGATTGAGGTGGAATGAAAATAATAGCAAAACAGAACAAAGGATAAACAAGACCTTGCACTTGAGATAATCCTTCGCGGAGCCACTCAAGGACTTGATCTTGGGCAAATCCTCTCGTCTTCACCAAGGAATCACTCCAATTGGAAAAGAAAAGAGAACCTAGAACACCACTTGAACTTGCCAAAATTCAAGATATAGAACTAGGGATTTGGAATACTTTTGAGAATCACACTCAAAGGTAATTGTATTTCACTTGGGAAAGCTTACAACTCTTTTTGACCTCTCCATAGTGTCGCGAGTCTTTGAACTCACTTAAGAAGACCAAATAGGCACATTTCCATGCATGATCTTCTTTGACCCTTTTCTTCTTTGAAATTGGACTTGAATAAAAATGATGCATATGGAAATATGCATCATACTCCCCGGGTTGTTTTGAGTTTGTCCTCAAACTCAAAGGGTTGGCAAGCCTCTCAAGAAAGGGGTCGCGCTTACAATATGGGAGCTTTTGGGGAAGGAGGTCACAGGGCATCACCTCTAGAGAGATATAGACGAGGGTGAGGGGAGGATGATAAAACGGGTCATACCTGGTGAGGAGAAGAGGCGGAAGTGGGAAATCTTCTTTGGGGGCAAGGGTTTGGGAAGGATGAATGAGGGTTAAGGCTTGTCGGTCCTTTTGTGGTTTGAGGGGTTGGGAAGGTTGAATGGGGGTTAAGGTGAATTCTTCTTGGGTCAAGAGTTGCTCAACTTCTTCAATAACCCCACATGCCTCCAACTCGGGTGCTTGGAGTTCGGTAGGGCGTACTTTTTGAATCAAGAGTTGTTCAAACTCTTCAGCAACCCTACATGGCTTCATCACTTCAAGGTCTTTAACTACATGCTTTTCAATTCTTGGGGTTATGCTCAAATTCACCTCATTATCTTCTTGGCACCCTTCTTGGGTGAAGGATTGCTCAATTTCTTTCACAATCTCTTCTTGCTTCAACTCGGATCTTTGGGCCTCAAGTTCAAAGGTCTCTTCATCACCATAGTCATCAAAAACAAGAGGTAGGTCAACTAGGCCCGACCCTTTTTCTCCAAGGATCTCTTCATCTTTGTTGGAGTTAAATTTCTCCAAATAAAATAAGGAAGTAGAGCTAGAGTTACAAGCACTCATTGGACTTCCCTTGTTGAAATGAAGGTTTTTAGAAGAGGAATTAAAGCCGTTTACCTCAAAGGAAACAAATGGATGCTTGTGTAAGTAAGAGGTTGGAGCGAAAGTATCCATTAATTTACCTCTTAACTTAACCCATGTTGTGATCTTACTTTTTCCTCTCTTCTTCCTCTTATACTTGTACTTTTCCCACCATTCAAGCGCATGGCCTCGGAGCTTCTCGATAACCACCTTAAACTTCTCTTGCTCGTCAATATTGTAGCGAGTGAAAACTTGATCCACTTTGGAAATCCAGTAAGGGAAATCTTCTTTTTGGCCACGAAACTTTGGAGTTTCAAGGATGACCATCTCCTTTTCAATCAAAGCAATCTCTTTTCGCAAGTTCCCAAGAGAAATCATGATGGATGAAAGCTTAAGGGTTCTTTGTGGATTATATGTTTAGGCTAGAAAAAGGCTGTTTTGGAGAAGAGGAGGGAGGGCACGGTCGTGCAAGGGGCACTGGGGAACCGTGCTATGCTGTTTTGAAAATACTGAAAATCAAGGGTGGCACGGTCGTGCTGGTAGGCACGGGGGCACCGTGTGAACTTTCTGGCCTGTGGACACTGGATGTTCACGGTTTTTTTGTGTTTTTTTTTTTTTTTTTGTGTATTTGGGTGTGATGTGGGTCACTTTAAAACCTTGGCTCTGATACCAATTGATGTATATGTGGGGGGTAAGTGAACCAAATCAAACTCAAATAAACCCAAATAAGAATTGAACCAAAGTAAAGAGAAAATGGAAGGTTGTTTGAGGTGGAATGAAAATAATAGCAAAACAGAACAAAGGATAAACAAGACCTTGCACTTGAGATAATCCTTCGCGGAGCCACTCAAGGACTTGATCTTGGGCAAATCCTCTCGTCTTCACCAAGGAATTACTCCAATTGGAAAAGAAAAGAGAACCTAGAACACCACTTGAACTTGCCAAAATTCAAGATATAGAATTAGGGATTTGGAATACTTTTGAGAATCACACTCAAAAGTAATTGTATTTCACTTGGGAAAGCTTACAACTCTTTTTGACCTCTCCATAGTGTCGCGAGTCTTTGAACTTACTTAAGAAGACCAAATAGGCACATTTCCATGCATGATCTTCTTTGACCCTTTTCTTCTTTGAAATTGGACTTGAATAAAAATGATGCATATGGAAATATGCATCAGTTAGACCTTTCACTTGAACCGTTTTCTATGCCCGAAGGTACTCCTATTCAAAACCATATCGATGAATTCCATTCCATTATCATTGATTTGGTGAGTTTGGATGTTGGAATTGAGGATGAGGGCAAAGCTATTTTATTGGTAGTCTCCTTGCCACCTTCTTACAAGCATTTTAAGAAAATTTTGTTATATAGTAACAATGATATATTGTCTTTTGAGGACGTTAAAGCTAGTGTATTATCCAAAGAAAAATTTGATCTTGAAGTGCGTTCATATGACAAAGTTGAGAATTTGTCTGTAAGAGGTAGAACACTTGAAAAGGGGGCACTAGTAGGAGAAATTCTTGTTCAAAGTCTAAAGGATATAAATCCAACAAATTTTGCAAAATTATGAAAAGCCAGGGCACTTAGTTGCTGAGTGTTATGGATTGAAAAAATAAGATGGAGAAGGATGAGAAAAATAAACAACCTCAAAAATCCGCTGAAGCTCAATAAGAGGTGTGCTACTAAGTGGATTTTAGATTCTAATTGCACTTATCGTATGTATCCTCATAGGAATTGGTTTTCAACATATGAGCCACTAGATTCAGGTATCGTGCTTGCGAAAAATGATATTCAGTGTAATGTGGTTGTTATTGGTACTATTCAAATCAAAACCTATGATGCCATTATGAAGACCTTGACAAATGTTTGTCACATCCCCATTTAAAGCCCAATCTTATTTCACTAGATACTCTTGAGTATAATGGATGTAAGTATTCAAAAGAATGTGGAATTCTAAAGGTTTCCAAGCATGCATTTGTTCTAATGAATGGTTTAAGATGTGGTAGTCTCTATATACTTTAGGGCACTATTGTGGCTAGGTTATGTTGCTGTCACTTCTTCCTCATCTTATGTTGATGTCACTTGTTTGTCACATGCTCGCTTGAGCCACATGAGTGAGAAAGGCATGACTATCCTATGCAATAGAGGTCTTTTTGGTAATGAAGGTACAGGTCAATTTGACTTTTGTAATCATTGTATTTTTGGCAAGCAAAAGAGAATAAGTTTTTCTACTACAATATCGTACCAAGGATGTACGTACTAAATTATATTCATTCTGATTTGTGGGGCCCTTCTAAAGTTAGTTTGGAATTTAACTTTTATGGAGCATTTCTCTCACAAGGTCTGGGTTTATTTCTTAAGAGACAAAAAAGAAACATTTTCTATGTTTAAGAATTTCAAGGCTCTTGTTGAGAACCAAGTTGGTAGAAAAATCAAGAAGCTTAAGATTGATAATAGCCTTGCATTTTGCGAGTTCTGCGCAGTTCATGGTAGTACTAGACATAAGACCCTAGCTGGAAAGCCTCAACAAAATGGGGTTGCAAAACATATCAATCAGAACCTCTTAGAGAGAGCTTGTTGCATGCTCTCATAGCTAATTTATGGCATCGCCATAATTTTTGGAATGAAGTTGGTTTAACGGCCTGTTATCATGTGACCGATCTCCACATTCCTTTATTGACTTCAAAAATGCAAAAGAGGTTTGGTGAAGTAATCCCGTTGACTATTCCATTTTGAAAGTATTTGGATGTTCTACTTATGCTCATGTTAATGATAGGAAGCTAGCCATAAATGCATGTTTTTTGGTTATGTATCTGAGTCCAAGGGATACCGTTTGTGATGTATTGGTTCGGAAAAGGTCATTCAAAGTTAGGATATTACTTTAACAAATCTGCTATGTTTCTTCTGGGAAAGAGTCTATTGTTACTTCTATTGGTACATGTGATCAACACAATGCTAGTGAGAAGGTGGAGTTAAAGGTTCAATATGGGCAATTGTAAGTCGATTTCTACTCCTTTAGCTGCTCATTTTAAGTTGTGATCTGAATATTGTCCAAAATTTGAGGAGAAAATTGAGAAAACGTCTTATGTTTTATATTCTAGTGTAATTGTTAGTCTCATGTATGTAGTGTTGTGCACTAGACCTGATTTATCTTATGTAGTTAATGTTAGCCGCTTTATGCATAACCTAACGAGGATCATTGGAATACTATGAAATTGATTCTTCATTATGTGAAGGTTTCTCTAGATAAGTATTTGGTATTTGATAAATCTAAGTCTACAACCCTTGATGTTGTTAGGTATGTTAACTCTGATTATGGTGGTGATCTTGACCGTAGGTGTTTTATTTCTATTTACTTCTTCATTTTTTATACGGGTGCTATCTTTTAGAAAGCATCCATATAATTTATTGCAGCTTTATCTACTAGTAAACTCGAATATGTGGCAGCAACTGAAGGTGTAAAAGAAGTTATTTCATTGCATGGTTTTCTTATTGAGCTTGGTATTGCACAAGCCACTACAAGTGTATTTTCTAATAGGCAGAGTACAATTCATCTTACCAAAAATGATGCATATCACTCTAAGACCAAACATATCAGTGTTAAGTATCATTTTATTCGAGATATTATTGCTGCAGGGGAGATTGTTGTAAAAAAATATCATATGTTGGATAATCCCGCATAAAACATACTAAACCCCTTCTTATTACCAAGTTCAAGCATTGCGCGGACTTAGTCGGTGTTTATAACTTATAATTGCCCTTCAGGGCTCCGCCCTACGAGGTGCTACCGTTCAGGGTTTTTTGGTAGTTTCAGGTGCTTAAGATTTTTAGTTCAAGGTGGAGATTGTTGAGTATGAGTAACCCAAAAATTATTTTGACCAAAATTAGTACGCAACCCATATGCTTTTGCTTTGATTAGGCTAAGGAAAGAGAAAAAAAATTTAACTCAGCCTGTTCCTTATGCGCGACCCAGTTTCATGCGCGGCCCAGTACTAGCCTCAATATAGTTTGACCCGCACTGACTCCTTTCCCAGCACCTGGGCTCTAGTGCACTCCATGGGCCAATCGAGGCCCAGACCACAACCCGTGGTTCCCAGTAGGCTTTCATCCAGTGGCTGACATGGGTTAACCTTGAGCCTTTTCACGGTCTATGGTAGACATCATCTCTTGGGCTTCCTCAAATTTTCATCCGTTTCTATTGCTAGGCTTAATGCGGATTAATGGCTGATTATTACTAATGATATGGTTATGCATTATATTAAGACCATCATCTTCAAGCTTCATAATAATCAAAAATTATGTCCTTAATCAAGATTCAACCCCCATCATCATTCTTCCACACCAAACATAATTTACTATTTTTCTGAGATTTGCGGGAGAGTTTTGTGTGAATTTGTAATCACTTTATTGATATATTTCTTGGACATTTGCTTTGAGATTAATAGTTTGTACTCTCATCTTATAGTGGATTTTCCGATCATCACTGCCCGAGGTTTTTCCCGATTGGAGTTTTCCACGTAAATTTGGTGTTTTTGGTGTCATTAATTTATCCTGCTTTATTATCTTATTTCGTGATTTTTCTGTTGCATCCAATTTAATCATGTTCGTTCCTACCAGAAAACTCTGTCCAAATAAAAGCTAGAGGTACTTAATTAATGATGTATTCCTCTGACAGTTGAGATTGAAATGCTAAGTATATTAGGTTTTAGGTTTGATTTCCCTTTTTCCCTTGTGCTGTGTTATCTTTTGTGGTTCATTTGAAACCCCCCCAAAAAAAGCTTGTCGGATATAAGCTCAATTATTTTGCAATGTATACATTATTATGCATATAAGTAAAAAATCTTAGGTGAAGTTTGGTACGTGAGAACTAATAAATAAGAATTTATAAAGGGGAACTGAAAATTTCATTTTGTGAGAATAATAACTTATTTATGTATTTTCATTTCATTATTTGGAATGTGAGAGTCCAAATTGGAAATAAAATGGCAAATTTACAAATATGTACTTAATGTAAATATATGACTACAATCTAACGGTGATTTAGTCTTTTTCTGTTATTTTCAATCCCATGTTTCAATTACCACCCCTCGCCCTCCCTAATGATGATTTTGTGGAACTATAAGGGCTTTCTACCCCCCAATCCCCATATTTAAGTTATCCCCCATTTACATGTTCAAAACATGAGTATTTTATTAATTAAGTCCACAATTTTTTTTTTGGCCGAGCTACTTACTCCACATTTATAATTTCATTTATCTATTTAGACATACCAAACACTGCATAAAAACACTAATATTGGGATATTCCATTTGGTATTTTTGACAAATGCTTTACAACGTTAAGTTGATGAATGTTATGCCAGAATCCATGTTCATTTACACGGTTTCAAATAGATTTTTGAAAAATATAAGGTAGCAAATGAAATATTCCACTAATTTGTTTGTCTGGACTGCAAGTCACCTATACTTAATACATGTCGTTGTAAGAGTGGCAATTTAATCTTGTCTAACATTGTAAGTTGACTTTTCTTTCTTGATTTCTTTTCTTTTGCAAGGAAAGTGGGACCACCTATTAGAGTCCCTCTATCAGGGAGAGAAATGTGTATCTTACATGCAGAGTGATCCCTTAGTTACCATGTATATATGTGTTCCCCCCCCCCCCCCCCACATATATTCATCATATATATAGTTTTAGTATGCAAGAGCTTATATGAATTGTGGTAACATGTACCCCTAAGAGTCCAATACAAGTCTTGCTCATGGAGAACTTAGGGGGCCAACCTATCAAAAGACCCATTGCTATGCAACACACACTTCCACCATAAGGAGAGCAGGTATGATGCCACACGGAATTGATCCTGAGGTATCACATAACAACAATACTAAGTGGACTAAGCCTAACTAGTTCCTAAATTTGCCTTGTGACTTTATCTAATGTACTTTTTTCTACCTCTTTTTGTTTTTAGTATATTATTATTAAATAGAAATAGTTTTTTTTTTTTTTAACAAGAATTACATGTAAAAAACATAAATATGAAATACAATGGAATACAATGAAAATAATAAATATGGTACGGTTAGGATTTGAAAATGTACAATATTTTTTTAATTGGGTTTGGCCAGTTGAATAGCCAAGTAGATCGACAGTTCAACATCATCCAAATGATTTAATTAGTCCAAATATTGACCGACCTTCTCAATTTGGTTAGATGATTATGATATTACATCCAACTAAATGTGGCATAAAATTTTTCTCTGTTTTGAAATGAGAAAATAGCCAGTGAAATGACCCAAAAAAAGAGCTAAAGAGTTGGCCATTTTTAGTCCATAGTGATAAGGGGTTGAGCCCTACGAAAGGCAGGCTTTCTTGCTTAACCATAACCCTTGGTCATACCCATTCTTAATTGAGTCGCTTATTTGGATCGTTCAATTGCCTAAAACCCACATTCTCAATTCGATTAGATAATTATGATATTACAGTCAACTAGATCTGACCAATGGGTGGAGGCTCTTGTCCGTCCGGACCCTAGAAAGTGAGGGTCAGGGTCTGCTCTTTTTTTTTTTTTTTTTTTTGGGTTTTCGACTCGCCCGACCCTCAAATAATGGGTACCCCACTATAATGAGGGTTAGGCTCCGACAGAGGTTTTGACCTTATGATCCGACCCACTGACCCTCACTTTTTAAAAAAAATTGCAGTCTAAAATCAAAACAAGATATTTTGGATTTCATTTGTTCAAAGCCTTTTCTCTTTCTACTTTCTCGTCTTCTTTTAGCATTCATCCCCATTCACCTTTCCAAATCTCACTGGCTCATAACCTTCTATCGATCCCTCTATGATATTTGGAGTGTTCGTTTTAGTGAACTAAATATTTTAATCACTAAACTATGCATTAAAGTATGTGTTGTTGCGATAAACTTCACTGGAACATCATATTATCGATTGACGTTTTGTTTTATCGAATGTTTCATGTGAACTTTATAATTAAAAAATTTAGTGAAATATCTCATTTTCTATATAGGAAAAGTTTGAAGGTCGGATCTGAGCCGATGACACAAGGGTACCTGCAGGATCAGGGTCAGGGATATGTTGAGCCAATGAGGATCGGGTAAAGTTAGGATCGAAAAAATTCTATCTGTCGACTCTCATGACTCAACTTTCAATCCAATTTAATCTTTAATTTGATCAGGTCTATACCCAATTAAATGTGACTTAAAATTTTTCTCTATTTCGAAATGGGAAAATAATCAGTGAAATGTGACCCAAAAAAACAAAGAGGAGGAGTTCAGAGAGTCGGGCCTACGAAGGGCATGTTTTCTTGCCCAATCATAACCTTAGCCGATGCCCATTCTTCATTGGATCGCTTATTTGGACCGTTCGGTTCAATTGGCTAAAACCCTTTAAAGGTGTAAAACCCAAACCCCTCAATTCCACACCCGTCCCCTTTCCCAAAAACGAAAGATAGCATCTGCTTGAAACGAGAACAACCTTTACAACCTCCCCCCCTCGCCCGTTGTTTCCCTTTTGCAGGAGCCCATTCTCCACTTTCTGCAGCACCTGCACTAGCCGCGATGGAGGACGATGATGAGTTCGGAGATCTTTACACCGACGTCCTCAGAACCTTCCCATCTTCATCGTCGACCGCCTCACAGCCACCACACACTGGAGCACCTCTTAGTCGTCCGATTGATATTGACCTTCAATCAGACGTTGTTGATGTGCCATCCGCTGCCCTCGACTCGAATTTGACCGGTTCTGAGATATGCAACATTGATTCTTCCCGCTTATCGGATTCAAAGCCTGAAGCGGTTGCGGGGCCCGCTTCCAAGAATTGGGAATCGCCTTCGGCAGCTGCTGAAGCTAGCGCTATTAGGGTTTTGCATACCGCTGATTTGAATTTAGCTGTCGATGAAGAAGAAGACGCCCCTTTCCGAGACGAAAAGAGTGCCGATAAGTTGGATATCATCGGAGCCGATAAAGATGGTGATACCATAGAACATGATCCTGGTATGGCAGATCAGCTTAACGGCAGTATGGAGGACTTGGGTTCAGAGCCCGTCATTCCTGGCCTCGCCACTGCTCCGTTATCTAACCCGGCTTCAGATGTGGCCCCCCCTGCCGATTTCGGCAGTAGTAGGTGCGATGGTATTGATGGCCAAGGCGATGACTGGGATAGTGACAGCGACGATGATTTACAAATTGTTTTGAATGATAATAATCATGGACATATGGGCATGGAGACGAATGGGTTGATGGTGGCAAGCAATGATGATGATGAAGACGAGGAACCGCTAGTTATTGTGGCCGACAATGATGTAGGTCATCAGCCTGCCGAGGAGCAAGATTGGGGGGAGGACCAAGGGCAGGCTGCAGATGGGAAGGAGATTGCCGATCCGTCCAAAGCAAACGGAGGTCTCATGGCTGCTCCAAAAACTGGTTATAGCAATTATGGTTATCATCCATTTCATTCTCAGTTTAAGGTCAGTCGACATGTTGTTAACTTTCCACTTCCATATTGACCATCTATGGGGTTCTTGTAACTTCCTGCTTGTTTAATGAGATTCTGTAATCGTAGTTGTAGTTAACTTTTCTATGAGATGAATTCTTGTGTAACTTTCTACTCTATATAATTAGCAGCAATTTCGTTTCATTCTTTCTATGGCATAGTGTAAAGCAAAGAAACAGTATCTCACAAATCTCTGCTGTGGATATGCTATGCTATCTCGATAATTGGGGATATATGAATCTATTTAATCTGTAATTCCTTGTCCGCCCATTGAGTAGAGACTGTTGAACCCATCTTAAACTAATGTCTTGTATAATATCAGTGGAGTTGGATCCAATTACGAGAATATCAAGGGATGGTGATTATGCTGGCTGTCCATTTGGTGAGAATTCCATTGTTCTTATTTGCAGTGATGATTGATTCAAGGTCCTTTCATGTGATACACAACACGTTGTGCTGACACCTAATTGATCAAAATAAATAGGATACGGCATGCTAGTGGACACATATTGATGAAATTTTTTTATTAATTTCTTTTGTGTGTATAGCTACATCTATGTTTGTAGCCTTGGAGAGGGTCGTGTTTGGATGGGAACAATCGCAAATTGCTCATCTGCAAATGTCAATCTCCCCCCCCGGGATTTCTCCTGTACCACTATGTTATCCAAGAATTGCCCGAGAGTGTTTGCGTGTGACACATACGGAATGCGAATACATGAAGAGATGGAGTGTGTTTGTGCTTCTTAGTGTATACATACACGTTCACGCGCACACACAGTTATTAATGTTCTATACATAGGGCCAAATCCAGCCTTCATGCAGTGGCTCAGTACATCAAGGATAGTGGAAGACAACACCATATGTACTGTTGTCCTGTGCTTTTCAGATTAAGCCTCTGCTTATGCCATTCGCTTTTCAGCTTCTTTCCAGTCAGGCCAATCCTCTATTTTATTCAGTCAGAAAATATCATATTGCAAAAATGAATAGTTATGGTCTGCACAGCTCCTTCTGTTGAAGACAAGGTGGCATATTGGGCTAATAATGATTCTCAAGTCCAGAAATGATATTCTCTGATGGAAATAGGAAATTATTTGTTTTCTTTTGTGTCTATTTTATCATTGAATTGCGAACTATGTGCATATTGAAAATTATTAACGTTAAAATTCCTGAAAAAAAAATTCCGTTAAAAATATCAATGAGAAATCCTTTGATGTTTATGCTTAAGGTACTGCTGCCAATAAAATGAGGAAGCTATGAAAAACAAGAAGGAAAGGAGAGTCATGGACGAGTATATGATGGCCTTCTTTCTCTATTTAAGGATGACCATAACATTAGAAGGATATCAATGTTTACAATTGGTTGAATTTCTCACCAACAACATGTTCTCAAGTGTCAATTTTGTGTCCAACTCAAGAACAAGAAAACATGTTGACAAGGTTGTAGCTTTTTTGGGCGAGTGATGCTAGCAGCCTGTGATGCTGTGGAAACATTATTATTATTATTATTATGTGCACCCATTCTGTAAACATTTATTGCCAGATAGCCACTGCTTGCTTTGCTTTGAGCTAGTCTGGCTTTTGGAATGACTATATTACCCAGATTTATTCTATATTAGGTTTATACTATATTCTTTATGGATGTTCTATTTAATCCTGATATGGTTTGTTTTTATGCCCTTTTTGGATGTTTTCTTTTCCATTTCTTTCTTTTTCCCCTGAAATGCTGTATTCACTTTTCTGTTCGCATTTTGTCATTTGTGTTTCCTATTTCTGGTTGCGTGCTATAGAATGACCAGCCTGCTGTGGCTTGCTGCTGGTGTTAGATGTGAATTGAACTTATCTCATGCATTTGTCTGCAATTTTAATGTTCTGATTTGGTTGAGGATGATGGACCATGACTTTGGATGATAAAATTGCCTGACATATATGCATGAATTATTTTTATATGTTTTGTACGGTTCATAGCAGCCCTGGATCTCATGTGGACATAGGCAATGATGTTGTAATCCGGGTGGTATACTAGGAGCTATTTGTGTATAGAGAGTAGCAAGGTTTATTGTTTCTGTTGCTCTTCTTTGGCAACTTGTTTGTCACTTCTTTTTGTATTTCTGAAATTTTTCTTCTCTAATTGAATATGCCATTGGATTTTGACGCAGTATGTAAGACCTGGTGCAGCTCCTTTGCCTGGTGGTCCTTCTGTTGGTTCAGGAGGAGCCGTTGGTCACATTCGTCCTTCTGTCAACACGAATAATACTGTGGGTCGTGGAAGGGGGGATTGGAGGCTTCCTGGGATGAAAGGTACACCATTGCAAAAGGGTTTTCATCCTGGCTTTTGGGGTGTGCAAGGACGTGGTTTGGAATTCACTCTTCCCTCTCACAAGTAGGTGCATGAGATTGAATTGGTTCTGTTTCTCCTTTATTCTCCCTATCCTTTTTCTCTTTGATCTCTTGTGGATGATCATCGAATCTTATTGCCATTTATGAAGTTCCTCTCCTCCCCACTCCCTTCTTTGCTATTTCAGCTTAATGGTGAACAATGCTGTTCTGTACCCAGTAATCCAATTTTATGATATGACAGTGTCCTCCTAGGTTATGCTTTGATTCATGTGTCTTCCTTTCTGTTTTTAAGTCTCGAGTTGGTAGACATTTTATTTCTTTAGTGGTAAGGAGGTTTTTTGTTTGTATGCCTTGGAATTTGCCATCTTGCAGTGCGCAATGAATGCCTCTGTTGGTTTAATCCTTTTAATTGTCTTTTAAGTAGTGAATATGTGTGCACATGGTTGATTCCTTTTTTAAAACTCATACTCCAGCATTTGCTGGTGTGTGTCCTTTCTCCCTTGAGTTTTATGGAAATTGTGCACTTTTTGCTCATAGCTGTGTGGTCGAGGTATGCGCAATTGAATGTCATGGGTTAACATATGTGGTATGGCACTCAATGGATACTCAGTGGAGGACCCTATGGGCCCTTTTTTAGGTTTATTTGTCTTCAGTACATTTTTGAGGGTAGAGAAATCACTGTCATAATGTATTACAGGAAGTAAAAGGGGGTCACTGAAGCTTAAACCTGTAAAAAAAAAAAAAGCCCTTCTTTTCTTTTAGTATTGGCCAATGAATCATGAAAGCAGTATGATGTTACTGTAGTTAGGGATGGGCTTGCTGGATTTGCCATGTTTTGGGAATTAATATTCAAGAGAATCTTGTTCCAGCATGCATGAACCAATTTGTAGTGCGCAGCGGGCTTCAGAGAATTTGGCAACGATGATTGCGATTCATACACTTTGCACTACCTTGGGTAGCGTTTGCACTTTCTGCTGCATGTGGAGCCTTCGATGCCAATTGTCCAACTGGGGCATTTTATTAGGCAAATATGAGTTAACATATCCGGAGTCCTTAATAACAGGTGAGCTGAGGAGCTTGATGATGCAAAATGATAATCGTAATATATTTTTAGAGGTACTGTTGCTAATGTTAAAAATCTTTATTATTTTAGGATAATATTTTCTTTGGATATATTTTCTTTAAGCTATAGTGTTTAGATAGGAGTATTGACTTGATAGCTTATTAGGATAGCCTTTAGGAAATTAGTATTTTTCTTAAATTAGAATTCTAGAACATTTTTATCTTATATCTGATTCTTGTATTCTGATCTAGCTAGCTTTCTAAGGATAGGCCCTTGTGCTTTGTAATTGACAGAGAGCTGAGTTATGAAGAATTGAGAATTTTGTGTGGGAATTTTGTTTCATGTCAGTTGGTATCATAGCAGTGTCTCTGCCATCTGCCACAGTGCTTGCATCGCCGCTGACCCGCTGCACCCTGTTGCGGCCATGTTGCGGTTATCACCATGCCACTGATCCTAATACCTTGAGTTACTACCACAGTGGACTAACACCTCTACCGGTATCCTTTCAAGCTCAGTTTTCTAAAAAGGCTGAAAAAAGAAATAGAAAAGACGGTGGTAGCTTCAGAGGTTATTCTCAGGGAATGGAAAGGAATGGTTTGCTTTAGATAAACATGGGCCATATGTGAAGGATAAGCCTGGGGTTTATCCTAGGGCAAGCCATGAATGTTGCCCTAACAAAAGCACACTTCTGGATATAAGATGAGGAAAGTAGAATGAAGGTACAGTTGAGTCACCATTACCATTTACCACAATCGGACCTCAATCCTCAAAACTCAGAGTACATGGGGAACAAGGAGAGTACAATTGTTTAGCACTTTAACTGCCAGTAGATGCCTGGAGCTTGAAATTCCCGCAAGCAAAGTGATCTTTAATGTAGCATCAGATTCAAAAAATTCTGCAGACAAGTCTGCTACTCCCTTAGCTCCTCATCAAGGCATTTTGAGCTAGAGCTGTGCATCTGGCTTTCATTCAGGGATTGATTTGGGGGTCGCTAATCTCAACGCTGCTGGAATGCGGCTAGAAGTGCAGCCTCCAGAAGTTATAGATTTTCGTATCTGTACAAAGTTGCCTAGGTAGCTTCGAGGAAATTTCAGCAACTACTTTTCACCTTTGGTTCTACTTTCTGCCATATGTTAAAACTGTGAGGATGAGTTCTTTGAAACAAGGGGAGAATGATGCAAAATGATCATCGAAAGATATTTTTAGAGAGATTATTGCTAATATTAATTTTCTTTTGGTTATTTTAGGACGATATTTTGTGTGGATATATTTTTTTGTAAGCTATAGTATTTTGATAGGAATAGGAATTGTGATATCTTATTAGTATAATCTTTTGGTAAGTATTATTTTTACTGAAGTTAGGAATTTTTTTTTTTTTTTGGGGGATAAGTAATCAAAATGATGTATAAATGAGACACCAAGGGGGTGACACCCATGTACAAAAGTTGCAAGTACAAAAATTATCATGCCCTCAAGCTCTCATGCATAATTTTATCCACAAAATCTTAAAGAGACATCTTAGAACCGCCATCTAACACTTGACTCCAACTATAGAACAATCCCAAAAAATAGAGCTTGAAATTCTGAAGGGAAGAAGATTGCTTTCAAAAATCCTTCGGTTCCTCTCTCCAAGTACACTACCAAATAGCCAAAGGAAGCAAATTTCAAATCCCATGAACCCAACTCTTTTTCAATCTCCTTTTCCATGCTACCAAAGAGAAGAGACGCATTGACAATGAAGAAAGAGGTGGTCAACCGATTCTTCTTCCTCAAGGCACATAGCGCACCTACTAGCTAAATTGAAATTTCTTCTTTTTAGCATGAACTTCATGGGAACCTTGCCCTTAGAAGCTGCCCAAGCAAGGAAACAAACTTTCGTAGGAGCTTTAGGCTTCCAAATTGCCTTCGCCCTCGAGGAAATTAGAACAACTAGATCCATGCAGCCTATTGCAAAGATTCTTAATAGAGAAGGTCCCATTAGGATTAAGAGACCACATGATCATATCATTACCCTCAAATTGAACATCCACACCTAAATTTGCAAGTAAAGTTAACAAGCTAAGTATGCTTTCCTCTTCCCAATCATTCGGGCTTCTTGTGAAGGTAATTTCCCAATGATACTGACCCCCATTCCAAGATAAAACCTCTTGCATCGTAGCATTTCTCAAAGTAGCCATCTTGAAAAGATTTGGAAATTGAACTTTAAGAGAAGGTTCCCCGCACCACTTGTCGCGCCAAGACAACACCCTAGACGCATTTCTCTCTTCAAAATAAACCAAAGACTTGAAAAAGTCCAAACCTGCATGGATAGATTTCCAACAACTTGCCCCATGTGTGTAAGGGCTCCTCTTGCTCCACCAACCAAAACTATCTTTCCATATTTGGATAAAATCACTTTTTTGCACAAAGCATCTTCCTCTTTAGCATACCTCCAAAGCCACTTGGTCTTAACTCTTAAGCGCTTCATTCATTAGTGTAAGTGCCCTAATCCCTAGCCCACCATCCTCCTTGGGACGACAAATCTCATCCCAACTAACCCAATGGAAACCGTTAACACTAGCATGCTTAGACCAAAGGAATTCTCTCATGCTTTTTTCCAATTGACTAGCAACGCTAGCCGGTATTGTGAACAATGACATGTAGTAAATCGGAAGACTCCAAAGAGTGACCTGCAAGAAAGCCAGCCTTCCTCCTTTGGACAACATCTTAGACTTCCACACTGCAAGTCTCTTTTGAAACCTTTCCACAACAGGGTCCCAAACTGCTTTGCACTTAAGAGAAGCACCTAAGGGAAAGGCCCAAATAAGTAGAGCACTAACCCCACAACCAAAGAAGTGTGCCAAATAATGAACATTGAGAACCTCGCCAATCCGGATAAGCGAACTTTTTGACAAGGTAACTCTATGCCTAGACATGGCTCCAAATAACAACAGAATAAATCTCAAGTACCCCATGTCAGTCACACAAGGTCTGCAAAAAATTGAGGTGTTGCTGGCAAATAGAAGATGGGAAACTAGCAAACCATTAGACTGAGAGTTATCAACATGAAATCCTTCTAACAAAGCCACCTCACAAGCTTTGTGCACTAACCTACTAAGGGTCTCCATGACTGGAATGAATAACAGGGGGATAACGGGTCACCTTGACGCAAGCCTCTTGAGCTTGAGAAAAAACCTGGCGCTTGCACCATTAATCAAAATTGAGAAGCGAACGATAGAGATAAAAAAGAAAATCCAACTCCCCCACTTGCTAGGAAAATCCATTTTCTCAAGAGTTGCCAAAAGGAAATCCCAAGAAATATGGTCATAAGCTTTCTCAATATCAAGCTTACAAAGAACTCCTGATTGGTTAGTTCTAAGATAGTAATCAATGCACTCGTTAGCAATTAAAGAGGCATCCAGGATTTGATGGCCGTGAATAAAAGCATGCTGACTTGGGCCAACCACTTTATCACAACAGTTCTCAATCTAAATACCAAAACTTTAGCAAGAATCTTATACACACTCCCACTATGTTGATGGGTCCGAACTTATTAATATCATTCACCCCAGCCAATTTAGGGAGCAAACTAATGAAGGTGGCATTTAAGCTGTTCTCAAAAACACCTTTTGAGTGTAACTCAAAAAATAAACCCTTAACCTCTCCCTTGACAATACTCCAACAATGTTGGAATAAAGCAATATTGAAGCCCCCCTTTCTCCTTGCCAAGGTCATTAATGACATTCTAAACTTCTTCCTCTGAAAACTCCTTCACCAGATCACATGCATCAATAGACGAGATAGACTCAAAGGAAATCCCTTCTAGGAGCGGCCTCCCTGAATGATCTTCACGGTAGAGCTTATCATAAATTTGACGATGACCCCTTTCAATGAAGAAGAGTCACTGCAACACTCACCTTCCACAAGAATGCTATGAATGGCATTTAGTTTTCTTCTATTATTGGCCACTTTGTGAAAAAAAATTTAGTATTGCGATCGGCCTCATGAATCCAATGCTGTTTGGCTCTTTGCCTCCAAAAAATCTCAATCTAATTATGTACTAGAGAAAGCTCTTTCTTAACCTCCAGCCTCTCAAATCTCTCAGGGAAAGGGACTGAAGTTGCTCCTTAGCATCTAACACCTTGACCTTATCAACAACGGCACCTAGCTTAGTGCGCCTAGCTTTGTGCCCAAGTGCCCAAAACCCACTCTATTCCATTCCTTGAGCTTAGACTTGAGGAAATTCAGCTTTTTAGCCAAGATAAAACTAGAAGAACCAGAAACATTGAAATCACCCCTGACAGCTTTGACAAGATCACAAAAGCCATCCACCTTAAGCCAAATGTTCTCAAATTTTAAGGGCCTTTTAGCAACGTGTGTTGTCCCCATTTGAAGAAAAATTGGGAAATGATCAGACGTTATCTTAGGAAGAATAACTTGATGCACTTCCTGAAAATGGTATTCCCATTCAAAAGAGAAGAGAAAATGATCAATGCGAGATAACGCTGGAACATCCTCATGACTAGACCAAGTGAATCGTCCATCTTCCAACGGAGGGTCGATGAGGTCATAAGAATTGATAAATTCGGAAAACTCCATCATTGTAGAAGATAATCTACCTCTTGTAGACCTTTCGGATGGAGATCTTACAACATTGAACCCCCCCCCAAAAAAAAACCAAGGAATATCCCACTAGTATATGAAAAGCATCAACTCATTAAATAACTGAAACCTTAAATTGTCATCAGTTGGACCATAAACACCAATAAGACCCCACACAAAATTATCTGTCAAGGACTTTAACTTGCAACGGACAGTATCAGACCTAATCTTGGAGTCAACCATCTCCAAGACCTGAGTATCCCAAACAACAATAATACCCCTAGATCGACCTATAGAGGGTAAGAAAATCCAATCTACAGGACGGAGGCCCCAAAGACTAATAGCAATAGGATGATTAACATCTTCCATCTTAGGTTCCTGAAGAATAGCAATACCACAAAAATAATTGTGGAGCACCCATTTAACATCTCCCCTCTTATTAGGACAGTACAGCCCCCTCATGTTGCAAGATAAAATCTTAATGTTCTCCTCCATGATGCACTGTCCTCTCCCGAACTTCTCCAACTTCCACCTCCTCGTTGACCATCATTGCCGCTTTCTTCCTGGATGCCTCTAAAGCCGCCAGAAAATCAAACAACCTAGTTTATTACCTTCCACAGAAAGACCCATCTTCCCACAAAACTCTTGAATATGATCCAACACCCAAATAGACACTTCATCCAGATTTTCATAATGACCAATGCGGGGACAAGGAAGATCAGCCCGACCACTAAAATGCTCTTGAATCAATGAGTCCTTAGCTAAAGAGGTAGATCCCCTACTATCCTCTGATAACAGAGAATCTAACCCAATTCATCCACCACAATTTCCTTCCTGCGCTTTTTCCTCTGAGTGTAAACAGTCAACTCCTTGGGACTCTTTTGAGGGGAATAATGGAATGGTGTCACTACCTCGAAAGAACTCTCTGGCACCAGTGCACCACCGAAGGAGAAACTAGTTGGTCACAAACTTAGATTAAAAAAGCCCGATGCGCAAAAAGCGCAAAGGGTCCTAGGGCCCCGGGCGCGGGCTTCGAGGCGAAGGCGCAGACTTTTTAGACGCGAGCCGTACTTTAACTAAAAAATGCTTGAAAATAATTCCAAAACCATATTTCTTCTAAAATCAGCTAGATAATGGCATTAAATAAATGATTTTCACCAACCACCAGAGAAAAAAGAGAATCGATTAAACAAGACAAAATACAATTAAACCATTGAATACAGCTCCATTGGATTACTATAAATTGAACCGCAAAAACATAACACATGCTGCCAGCATACCTGGAAGAGAGAGAGAGAGAGAGAGAGAGAGAGAGAGAGAGTCTCCAAGAGAGATAGAAAGGGAGAAAGATGAAGAAGCACAAAAACAAGAGCGCAAGAGCTCGGTACCATTGTAGCACTGGAGGAGGTATCATTTTCAACCTCCTTGAAGCCCCAAAAAAACGAAAGGAAATAAAGAAAAACCTTTCATGGCTGTCCAATAACAGAGAAGGAGGATGAAGAAGGAAGTCTGAAAGAAGATATAAGAACAAAGCATTTATAGATTGTCGTCACCAGGGCTAGGGTTTTCAGCTCCAAGCTCATATTCAGTAGTAGCAATATGCTTTGTTTACTTCTAGTAGTATCTTGACCTTAGATTTAAAAAGCCCGAGGCACAAAAAAGCACAAAGGGTTCTGGAACCCGGGCTTTGAGGCGAAGGCGCGGGCTTTTCAAACGCGAGGCGCACTTTGACCATAAAATGCTCCAAAATCATTCCCAAACCATATTTCTTTGACCGGATGTATCCTCCATTCAAGTAATTCAACCCAAAAATCAACACCTCAAATGAGTTCACTACAATTTTCAACCAAAAGAAGCAAACAACTAATTAAACAAAGCAATCAATAATTAAAAATTTAACACATAAACACTTCAACTTAAATTTAAGATCATAACAGAGAATCAACACCCCAAGATAATGCTGCCACCATAATATGATACTTAAAAAGAGTTTTCTAAACATTTAAAAAAAATAACAAAATTAAAAAAAACAAGAGGAGAAGAAGAGGACACATGGACAGCATGAAATATAGACAGCACAAGCATAAATTAACAATCTAAAAAAGGGTCAAATACAATAAACACCCTATGGAATTAGACAGAGAGCTGAGGGAGTTATTTAGACAGGGCCACAGGGGCTGTTCGAGACAGAGAAAGAAAAGAAAAGAAGAGCACAAGGGGTCTGGGCAGTGGGCACTGTAGCAGCAGCTGCAGCACCATGCGTGCAACCTTTCAAGCCCCCCCCCAAAAAAAGAAGGAGAGAGCTCGAATCCTGTCCCATGGGGTTCGACTCACAGAGAAGAAGTAGAAGGAGGAGGATGATGATGGAAAAATCAAAGAACAGAGGACTAGAGAACACTTACCTGCTGTCAAAGAGCTAGGGTTTGCAGTGGAGTGAAGGACGAAGAAGTCTGAGAAGCAGAGAAGGCTCGATCTGAAGCAGCCGAAGGGTTGTAAGTGTGATTTGCATTTTTTTTCCCTTTTTTCTCACACAAAACCATTAAGATCCAAGAAGCCCGGAAAGCCCGCGCCCCGCGCCTCAGCAAAAAGCCCCGAAAAAGCCCCAAAGGCGCGCGCCTTTGGAATGGGCTGCGCCTGACCCTCTCTAAGGCGCCGAGGTATGCGCCTTGGGCTTTCCTGCGCCTAGGTGCGCCCTGGGCGCGCTTTTTTAAACTAAGATCTTGACTGAAAGCCTTCCACCAAAAAAAAAAAAAGAGCGGTCGAGGCCCCTTAAAGGTTTTTTTATCTTTTTTTTCCCAAATGGTCTGTTATGATCTATAAAGCGCGGGTTTCGTGGGCTTTGGGCCTCGGTCTGAAGCCCAGAAAAGCCCAAAAGAGCGGGGGCTTTAAGAATGGGCTGAGCTTGACCCATTCCAAGGCGCAGAGGAGTGGGCTTCGCGCTTTTGTGAGCCTAGGGGCGCGCTTTTTTAAACACAGGTCACAAAACGACGAATCACTATCTGAAGAAAGGTATTTCTCCATCAGATCCCTTAAAACTTGAAACTTGTTCACACCAAGACAAACAGGCAAACTATCCCTGGCCTGTGAAATAGGAGAAGAGATTGCTGTCCCAAAATCAACTCCTGTGACAACACCATTTGACGCAAACTGCTTATCTCCATTGTCACCTGTGCTATCCACACTAGTGTTTAGCTGGGTAAATCTATCCAAGTCCTTAAGTCCCATTACAGGGCTTTCCTGCACCTTTTGCCAAGGTCCTACTCAAATGCCTGCATTATCTGCCCCAATAATAGCAGCAAAAACATCCCATGAACCACAATTCATACATCTCCAACCCTTCAAATTAGACTTGCCTACCTTACTTAACAACTTCAGCAAAGCTAATATGTTTGCTCACCTTTGAGCGGAAAGGACGCAGAGACACTTGCTGCTTACTTGACAATGTTTTATGGCCCTCAATCAGCACTTTCTTGAGAAATTTAGCAACCCCGAGCCAACCATCAGCCTTGGGACGTTCTGGGAAGATAATTGATCTTGATCGACCAGAACTAGTAAAATGTGAAAGCAGGATAAATCTCCCATTAAAATTCTTTCTCAGTTGGAGAAGCCAACACTTGTTGTTCCATCTGAAGGTTCTCACCCAAAGAGGATCTCCCTTAGAAGAGCAAAACCGAACACATTCAACAGCCAACCAACGAAATTCCTCCAACTTAACCTAACACAGGACCTTTTCCTTCTACTGAACTCCATAACTCTGACAGGAAAAACTCCTCCTTCAGCCCCAGAAAACTCAAAAGTCTTACCTTCAATACTGACAGAGCCAAACATCAGGCCAGGACAACAAACTACAGCAACTTAAGAAGGAGAACACCAGAGAGGAAGAAATAGAGACTTCCTGAGCCAGAAAAGTAAGGAAAAAATTTTCCGGCGAGACTTCCGTGGCCGAAAAAGTTTCCGGCGACCGGACTCTGGCTAGAAATGTGCCGGCAGCGACAGAACAAGCCGATCAACCCGGCTGATGCACCAGCTGAGGACGAAACACACGCACTAGCAGGAGATCTGAGAAAGAAAGAAAGAAGAGGAAAACACTGGCGAGCTGAGTCAGCTGACTGTGGCGGACTTCAGTGGCCGAGAGAGGAACCTTCGGCGACAGAACCGGCCGGCCAACCAACCCTCTAACCCCCACACTGCTAGGACTACTCCAGACAAGCCACCCACTAGAAGAAGCACAAGCGTTGAAAAGTCCTAGGGAAGAGAGAGAACACGCCGGCAAAGGGGCGTCGACGGCTCGCGGGGACCGGGGACTGGACAACTCCCAGGTAGACCCCCGATGACCGTGCTGGAGACCCTACTATCACCGGTGAAGAAGGAAGTTTTGCCTCTTGCCTCTCGCTCGGTCCTTTTTTACTCGACATGCTGTTTTTACTGAAGTTAGGAATTGAGGATATTTTTAATATCTCTTTTGTGTTCTCTAATCTTGCTGGGTTTCTGTAGGTTTTTGCTTATAAATAGGCCCTTCTACATTGTAATTCACAAAGAGTTGGGTTATGAAAATTTGAGTGTTTTGTGTAGAAATTCAGTTACATCACTTGACAATGACACGTTAAGTGGGGTGGGTGCATGAAGAGTTGAACCAAATTCCAGGCCATAGTCTGTTAGTACTAAATGCCAAATGGAAGAAATATCATCTCCGAATGGCAAGTGAGACTAGAAATAAAATCTTACCGTGCTTGATCTTTACTGCAGTGCTCTGCGCTGTCAAAGGAGCTACACTTCAACTGGTCTAATTGTGAAGCATCATATATTGAACTGCAAGCCAACTTTGGCTTAAGGTGTCTCCAGTGGACATATTTTGTCCTAACTCCTAATGCATCTCGTCAAAAGTTCTTTTTGGCATGCTTCCTATATTTCAAGTTATGTTAATGCTGTTATTCTTTTGTTGCTTTCGATTCATTTATATCCTGTATCTTTTTGTGTCTGAGGCCTGGAATTGGTATCTCTATGTTGTGGTTCCTGACTTTGAGAAATAGGAGCAGCAACCTTTTAGAGGGGTGTTGGTTCTAGATCTAGTCCTATAATTTCCGTGCTTTTTCACATGTTTGTTTCCTGAATGATTAATAAATAATTTGATTTTGGTTTTGGCTTATTGATTGATTAGAATTCTCAAAGTTTTTGTAATGTAGTTAGATTTTGTTTACAAACCCTCAAATGAGATACTGTAAGTGTGTTGCTTGTAGGTTTGAGATTGGCTCTGTGCGATGCTTCCGGGTACCAATGACCGTAATGTGGTGCTTGGTTTTGATGGCTGGTATTTCTTGATGAGAATCTTGCCAAGAGTTGTTTTGCGGTTTGACAATCTTGGAGCTGGTTCTGAAAATGTGTGATTTGTTCTGGTTTTGAAAATCAAAACATTGCGTAGTTCCCAATTTGTACCCGCTGTTATCAATTCACCCTAGAGTACCAGTCACTCTAGGCGCACGTTATTTGTTAGATGGAGGAGTGCCTTCCTATTGCTTGATTGTTGTTGATTACCTAGTTTTTTTTTTGACCGAGTTCCTTTTAATCCTTCTTGTGGGGCTGTTCTTAGATCAGGCTTGGTGGTTGATGTACAAATTTGGAAGGTGTTAAATGGGCAAGGGACCATTCATTACTTGTGTCTTCTTCAGGCTCAGGAGTGGTTTGACATAAGACGTGAACATATGCTATTGTCAATGGTTAAACATGGTTGAGATTGTTGAAGGCTATTAGAGTATAAAACAAACAATACGATCATGTCCATTTGTTCTCTGATGATTGCTTATTTATGTGCAAGATATTGCAAATGATACATCTTGATTATAACAATCAAGCGATGTTGAAAACAAAGATTTTATATTCATAATGGATAGCCTTGATGTAACTAGGCTGTAGAATATTTAAGTCAGGTGCCTTTGAATGCTCCAATAACTAAGGGATGTCGAATGAAAAGGTGCTTATGTGTTTGTGTGATGTATTTGTGGGATTTATATGTCTAGGAGTGTGCAGGAATTGTGTTGGAAGTGTCTGAAGGTGTGTTGACATTTAGAGAATTTCAGCAGATCTTTCTTATGCAACATTTAGACTAAGATTCTGATTGATGTTTGTACTCTGAAATGAAGTCGGGCATTTATAGGCCGTGTTCAACAAGAACATTTGGCGTAGTGTTTAATGTATTGACTAGGATCAAGGCACTAATTAGTCCAATTATGGTGTTCGCTAAACTAGCGTATGTATTAACGTTTAATGTTTCAAGTAGCATTTGTGAACAGCTAATAAACTAGACTTTGCTCTTTTAAAACCAGCTTTCGTATTTTTTGGTTTAAACTGCCCTTTATTAATTTTATTGTTGGCAAATTGTTCATGTCTTTTATGTTAATTTACATTGATCAGTTAACTCAATAGCTAAATTAACCGAGTACATTTTCTTGAACTACTCGCCTAAATAACCGTATGTTAATGGGTAGAATGAAATAGCTATATGCTATGTATAGTTATCAGCTGGCTGAAGATCTATAGGAACAGCGACTTCTTTTGCTGAACAAGGTCATGGTAGCGTTAGGGTAGCCCAAGTTGGATTATAGGAACATTCCCAAGTTGAGATGAACATGCAGTGTTCTAGAAGCTAGCACCAGGCATTATCAACATTATACGGTCATCCTGTGTATACTGCAGGTTTGCTTGCTTCCAGCATCCAAGATATAGGCGGGGATCGTTGAATTGACACAACACGGTACATAGATGCTGTTGTGGGAGTGCCCTGCCCCCTGGGCGCTCTCTTTCCTGCTTTTAACATACATGCAAAAGAGATGGTAGTTTTCACCTATTCCCTTCTTTTATCGTTTTCTGCCCTTTTTATTCGAGAGATCGCAAGGATAAAACTTGCATTTGCAAGAGACTAGAGTAGTAGATTTGCTAGTTACCTCACCATCCATCATATTCAACTGTACTACCTTATATTTTTTGAGTCACATATAAAAAATTTGGGGGGGGGGGGTTGTCAGTGTGTAGCCTCATATTAGAGAATCAGTATAAAATTCTTCTTGTTTTCTTTTTTTTTTTTTAAAACCCCTTCCTTTGCCTGTAGTTTTATATTGGAAGTTTGCAGTTTAAGTTCACCATACAAAAAATGTTTTGATGCCTGAAGTTTTCATGGAGGGCATTCGCGTTTTACCCCGCATGGGAGGAGAGGTCTTGAGTGAAAAAAGTAAAAAAGCAAACAAGAGTCCTGAGCATATCCTCTTATGGCTTTTTTGTGCCTGTGTGTCACCGGTGTCCCGTATTGAATTGATTCACAAATATTTGATACATATTTTTTGCATAATACCTTGGTGCCTCTTGGTCTGAGTTGTGTTGAGTGCTACCACTTGAGCCAGTGAGAAGTGTCTGTTTCCTAGACTAGCACGTCATGCTGTGCTGACTTGACCAAGGAATCCACCTGGCACTCAATGGATAACCAAGATGCACCAATGGCAGTAGTGGCCTAAAGGAAGCCTAGATGAGGGGTCCATGCCTGGATTGTCATGCTTTATATTTTCTTGCATTGCCTGAGTTCAAACCACCTGTAGATGTAGCTGCGATGGAAATGCTGAAATTATTTTGCATTTTGCTGTGCATTTCTGTTTCCTATTTCTTTTCTTCGTTTCAACCTTGCGTGGATTGCATACATGCAAGCCTCAAATGGTTTTCTTTGGTACTTTTTGGTGTGTGGGTAAGGGAATTAGAGTATTGTTAATGTTTTCAACTCTTTCTGCATGCCAAATGTCTCCAGCAATCAATATTTGGCTGTCTAAGAGGGCAGCATCCATAGCTGTCTGGGGCTTGTAGATGTTATTGAAAAATTTGGGAAACATAACTTGGCTTGTATTTTCTTGTTTGGGGTTGGCGGTTCCATTTGCTGACATTTCCGCAAATTTTCAGGACGGTTTTTGATGTTGACATTGATAGCTTTGAGGAGAAACCATGGAAGTATCCGGGTGTAGATGTATCAGATTTTTTTAATTTTGGGTTGAATGAGGACAGCTGGAAGGACTACTGCAAACAGTTGGTGAGTGGATCTTTGCCTTCTCTTTCTCTCCTATGTCATCTTATTCTATTTTCTCTAGGAGGTGGACCAGGAAGCAATGCAAGTTAGCACACTGACCATTAAAGGGTACATATGTAACTGGCACAATTATCGAAGTATTGTTGTCTGTTTATCTGTTTGACATGAAGGGATATATATTGAAATGCTGCTTGTTCGGTTTCTCCAGGAACACCTGCGTCTGGAGTCTACAATGCAAAGCAAGATTCGTGTGTACGAGAGTGGCCGTGCTGAACAGGTAATTTGTTTCTTAGGCCTGAGTTACTTGCAGTTGAGCAATTCTAAGAAGCTTATGATTTCTTTGCTCCAATTGCAGGAGTATGATCCTGATTTGCCTCCAGAGTTGGCGGCAGCTACCGGGATTCATGATACTTCCACTGAAAATGCTGTCTTCTCGAAAGTACAAGGTGAAGTGGGTGAGTCAGCCAAAGTATCTGAACGTGTGCGGCCGCCACTGGTATATTTCACTCTTCTACTTTTCTTTTGTTCTGACAATGGTTATATTTTAGTGGTAATCTATTCTGTCTGCATCAGCCAACTGGCAGAGCCATACAAGTGGAAACTGGCTGTGGAGAACGCCTTCCCTCTGTTGATACTCGACCACCACGGATTCGTGATTCAGATGCAGTTATTGAGGTAAATAGACATTGCCACTCTTCCCCTTATGATGTGCCTTGATTTTATTATGTTCTTGATGTATTTTCCACATCATCATTATTAGTTTACTAAGGGTACTTGGGAAATAGATTGTTTTGCAGGATTCGGTGGATGAAGGATATGCAGGAAATGATGCTTCAGAGTACCCAGCTGATGATTCTCCTAGAGAGGATGACCGAGTAGACGTTGATGAAGATGATCCTCAAGATGAAGATGAGTATTTTGACGGATATTCCCGAGGATATAGGCAAATGGATGAGGGTGTCGCAGGAGAAAGGTCACCAATCATGATTTCTCTGCATGATGAGGAAAGGGATAGATCTACACCTCCAAGAGTATCTAGGGATGATCCTGGTTCAGGAGCTCATGCTTCAACCAAGAATGCTGGTTCACCAGTTGAGAGGTATGAGTTGGATACAAAAACATCTTCGCTAATCTTGGCTTTCTTTCTCCTCTTTGTCTTCCGTACATCATGGTGGCTGTTGTTACAATCACAGTCCCATTATCATATCATCATATGTCATATTATGGAGTCACATGCAAAACTAAATAAGTTGTGGTTGACAACTTGCGGGCGACAACTGTTTTTTTTTTTTGGGGGGGGGGCATGTAGGAAGTTATTAGTATTATTGAATCCAAAAATAAAACATTTTTAATGCAAAATTGAATGCTTTAAGATGCATTAAAAATTTGTTATATTATGGCTTCATCTATGCTGATTTCTGAGGCACATTTCATCAATATTTTTCTAGACGATTATTTTATTTTTGGTTTTCATGCTCCTTAAGTTTTTACTTGCATTCATAAATCCAAGATGAGATGGCTTCACCCCAAATTAGCCACTTATAATTGTTTTGTTATTTTAAATGTTATTTGAATAAATATGTGTATAGTTGCCAAGAATTGTTGATGTTATCGATGGTAAAATGGCGCTTATCTGGTGTGTTCTCCCCTGTTGCTGACTGAAGACTGAGAAAATTTTAACCTTGTGCTTATAATATTTTTCTCCTCAGGCGGATCACTGGAAAGCTGTGTGATAGATCCCCACATATGTCTTCAGGTGACAGCGCACTGGAAGGAAGAGGCCTTGATCATCATCAGGAAGATTCAATTGATAGCACTGAAGGCAAGCGCAGTCTCAAGTCTTCCTTTGATCCTGCTACTGAAGATACTGAAGTTCCAAGTTTGGAAGGGCAACATGTTCCAGAAAATGATGTTCCATCTGATAGAAGGGCTGCAAAATTAAAAGAAGACATTAATGTCGTCACTTCTAATACTACCTCAAAGGACAAGGATAGGCTTCATTCACCGAAACAGCAAAAGCTGAGTTCTCGAGTTGAGCCACTGGGGATTAAAGAAGTTGATGATGGGAGCGATCTTAAGGCCTCCAAGGGTAGTGACACAAGTAAGTCTATGGGAAGCAGCAAAGATCACCCAAAGTGGCAGGAAGGTGCCGAGGAAGAAGTTGCGAAAGATGGGCGTTTTAACAGTATGGAGGACCCCAAGAAGAGCCGTGGTGAAACTGGACATGATTCTCGGAGAAAAGATCACAATGGAAGAGCAAAGTTGGAAAGAAATTACACATTGATGAAAGGGAGGGAGGAATATCATTCTCACAAGGACTGGGACGCTTCTGCTGCAAATGATTTCCACCTGAAAGGAGAGGGTACTGACTGGAGAAAAGATAGAGATTTCTCTGAATTTAACTGGCAAAAGCGAGATGAGGAACCACATGTGCGGAGAATTAGAGCCGATGATGCTAGAAAGCAAGAGCACGCTGACGTTATGCTAGCTGGAGATAGGGTTAAGGTCAGAGAAATTGATAGAAGTGACAAAGAGAATTCAAGAAAACCATCAGATGATGGCAGTTGGAGAGTTTATCATGAAAAAGATGCAAGATTGCGTTACAGGGACAAGGATGATAGTTTGAAGAGTCGGCATGACATCCTGGATGATCGTCACATCAAGAGAAGAAAGGATGATGACCAGTTGAGGAGGGACCACATGGAAAAAGAAGAGATAATGCTTGGTCGTGGAGAGGGTAGCAGTACTCGTCGAAAACGTGACAGGGATGATGTTTCAACTCAATGCAAGAAAGATGATCAACCAAGGATAAGAGACATGGATGATCACAGTTCTGCTAGAGTTAAGGATGAACTCTGGACGCAGAGGGAGAAGGCTGAGCAGCAAAAGGAGAGGGATGAATGGTATCGTACTAAACAGTCTTATGAAGATCATTTGTCCAGGAGAGAGAGAGAAGATGGGCGGGTCCCTAATCGGTACAATCGGAATGTAGATGAGAAAAAATGGGCTGGCCATTCTCATGGAAGAGAGGAGTACAATGGCCATGACAAAGACATGGGAAGGTATGGCGAGCAACTTAACAGAAGGGATCGGGTTGAGGATGAAAGTGGTATGCAGTATCGGGGAAAAGAGGATGTGTATCCACGTGGAAAGCAGTTTGGTAATGAGGTGAAAAGATCACGGCAGGAAAAGTCTAGTGCGCGGAATGACCGTGCTGTTCATGCCTCAGTTTCACACAGAGCGCAGGAAAAGCACAAAGATATCACAAAAAGTACTAGAGAATCCCAAGGCCACGGCACCCCAGGTCCATCAAAGAGAGATCGAGGTGAAAAAGGTGTAGTAAATGAGATGGTATGTACTTTAGCAAATACTTTTGCTCTTACAAAGGAAGGGGCCTGCTTAAATTACAATAGAATCTGTATTCAGTCTTTCTAAAAGGGATAAGTTTTTTCAATTACAGGTTAAAATTACCATAATGTGATGCATTTGATCTGTATGCCTGTAATGCAACCGCTCCTTAACCAGTTGGCCCGATTTAATGGATCAGTGCTTTTTATATGGAAAGGTGTTAATTATGACATATTCTTCCTGTCTTAAATGAATTTGCCATCGCTGTAAGTCGGCGAGCTGAATTTGTGCTCATCTTTTTAAAGTTCCATGTATTGATGCTACTTTCTTGTAAAGTGGGTCTCACTTTTTTAGTTCTAAACGATCTTTGAGCAGCACAACGATTTGTGTCTGCTTTTAAATTTTTTTTTTCCTGGTGGTAAAACTAGTGGCCCATGTGCAGGAGTTATGGCATAATGTGCATTCAGTTTCATTATGTTATTTAGTGACTTCTGATGTAAAGTGCATGACAGAAGCTTTCCTTTCACTCTTTGTGTCTGGCGTCTAGTTTGTTTAAGACTCCTGAAGTTGCTTATTTTAAAGAACTTTATCCTCCTGTTCTTTTTATGTATGGTATTGAATTTCCATGGAACATCTGTGTTGTTTTTAAATGGTTTCATTTCTTGGCTGATGTGAAGGGGACAAGTGAAAAAGCTGAGGGTAAGCATGATACAGTGTACAACCTTGCTAGAGAAAAGAGGGATGTTTCCTCAGATGATGACCAGCCTGGCTCAAAGAGGGGTAGGTCCAAGCTGGAGCGATGGACGAGTCATAAAGAAAGGGATTATGATATCAACTCCAAGTCATCCTCTTTGAAGATCAAGGATACAAGGAGAGAGAAAACTGCCGGATCTATATCTGGATCCTCTACTGGAGCTGAAGAAGAATCTGCCAATAGGGTGGACACAGTGGATAATACTCGGTCTTCGGTTGGAGGAAAAGATGGAGGTTTAGAGGGAAGGGATGCAGATGTAAAACGTATGGTTGATGGTCACCTGGACACTTTTGAAAAATTAAAGAGGCGAAGTGAACGTTTCAAGGTTCCTCTGACAAGTGAAAAAGATGCCATGGCAGTCAAGAAAGTGGAAAGTGAAGCTTCTCCATCCTTTCAGAACGATGCTCCAGCAAATTCCTATGTCAAACCGGAGCGGCCCGCCAGGAAGAGGAGATGGATCAGTAGCTGAAGAACTAAGGGACAGTATATTTGCTTGTTCTTGTTTTGGTTGGGTTCTGCTCAGCCTGATGCTTTTCACCCATGACGTAGCATGTATGGGGTTAGTGTATGTGGTTCTTTGTATCTATGCGGCTGACAGCATATGCTTGTTCAACCTGTTATGTAAAAATACAAAATGTAGCAGCTGAATCTGAACTTTGACATTGACAGTACTGGGGGCACACCATTGTTTCTTGTGCTTCCATGCCAAACTGGCTGACACTTTGTATGAACGTTGAAGTGATAAAAAGGTTGATCGCCTGAAAGGACCCCTATTCGATGTCCAGAGCGCACTCCAAACGGAAGGGTTGGCGACTTTCAGCCTGGTGTTGTCATCATCACCGACTTGCTGAAGGGAAGAACTTATAGAAGATACATTCAGTTGTTAAGGATAAAACATGTGTAGGCATTCGCTTTGTTTCCTTTCTCTAAATCTGTTTATAAGTTTGTTATGTTGTAGTGAGCTTGTTAGAAGAACAGTGAAATTTTTTCAGTGAAGCTCTCAAATTTTCAGGGGAGTCCTCCAAATTTAGGAGAATGAGGAAAAAATCCTTAGCTGATGGAATATTTAGGCAAGCCAAACTCTTCCTCTTCTGAACGCAAGGTAAAGACTAAAAGGTCTGTCCGTTTACAGCATGCTGAACTTGCACATGTTTTGACTTGGTTTAATTTGTTTCAACTTATTCTAACTTGCTTTTATCTGTTTCAACATACCTACCCTGCTCCAATTTCCTCACAAAACTGCTTTGGATCTGCCCGTACATGCTCGTATATGTTTCAACCCGATCCAACCTGCTAACTGCTCCTTAAAAATACTAAAAACGAACAAGCTCTAATTTCGTGCCTGGTGGTGGTCATATATGGAATACCTCATTCTTCTACGCAAGCCGAGCTAAAATCCTTAGCGGATGGAATATTTAGGCTAGCCAAGCTCTTCCTCTTGTGGACGCCGGTTGTAGCCTAACTTCATGCTTTGGTGGTTATTGATTGAACTGGAGGAATGGTCATCTTCGTCTACCCCGTCAAGCCAAAGGCTAGCTAAATACATCGCATGCATTGCATCTTGTCTTAATCTTCTCATTCATTTGTGCATAAGATGGTCAAATATTAAAGAGCGTGTTAGAGATTGCTTGAACAAATAGTTGATGGTTTAGACAAGTTAGGAGTGATCTAAAGTAATTACAGCAGTCGGTGATTTCAAAATAAAAAGGTGCCCACTTGCCCAATTGCTCATGCACATAACTCAAGATCCAACAAGGGCATATTAGTCATTCCCGTGGCACACGGATCAACTGCAAGCAAATACGAGTTTATCCCTGTTTGTAATCAGTGCTGCACGCATTCAAAATTTCTTACATAATCAAAGGTTCTATTGGCGTAGCGCTACGCGAATGAGGTAAATTTGCCTTCGCTTTCTTCTGCTCACCGGCCATAAGCATCAACTTTTAACGTCCTTCATATAATAAATACTGCTTTATATAATGATCATCTATATGAACATATCCCCGCAAACCTTGCAGCTAGCACCAGCTCCAGCTGTATACACAGTTTTAGCATCTCCAAGCGTCTACCCCAAGATAAAATAATATCTACCGCCTCAATTTATTGACACAAGACCCCATTTCAAAACCCCAACAATCTATTTATCCCAAAAGCCCCATTCCTCCGGCCTCCAAACCCCCAAAAAGGCCCTCTCCCCGAGATCGAGAAAAATCATAAATCAGTGGCACAGAAATTACATCCCTTAAATTACAGCAGAGAGCGAGAGAGAGAGAGAGAGAGAAGAGGCCAAAAGCAACTGAGGATGAGGACAAGCAACCACCTAATAGGGGCAGTGAACTTCCTGACCTTCTTGCTATCGATCCCAATCTTAGCGGAAGGAATATGGCTGAGCAGCAGAGCCAACACAACAGACTGCATGAGGTTCCTCCAGTGGCCGTTGATCGTAATAGGGGCGGCTCTGATGGTGGTATCTTTGGCGGGATTTGCTGGGGCGTGCTACAGGAATACTTTTCTCATGTACCTCTACATGTGGGCCATGTTCTTCATCCTGGTCGCTCTAATCGGCTTCGTTGTTTTCGCCTTTGCAGTCACGGATAAAGGGTCGGGTCGGCCCGTCCTCAACCGGGCTTACTCGGAGTATTATTTGGGGGATTTCTCCGGCTGGCTCGAGCGCCGTGTGTCCGATGAGAGCTATTGGGTTAAGATCAGCTCATGTATTAGGGACTCCAAGGTTTGTGGCAAGATGGGAAGGGAAATTAATGGTATTCCTGAGACTGCCGATATGTTCTATTCCAGGAAGCTCAGTCCTATTCAGGTAATTTTAATATTTCACACTTCTGTCACCTCCCCAAATCTGTTCCTCTTCTTCCTGGCTTTAGCTTTGCGCATAATTTGTTTTTGCATTAAGAAACTGTCTTTTTCTTTTCTTTTCTTTTTTTTTTTTAAAAAAAACGTACGACGTATTAGATGCTAAATGCCTAAAAATGTTAGGATTTCGAGCGTTTTCGCCCCATCTACAGAATGACCCAAAATTTAAATCATGGTTGAGGCCTGAGCCGTGGGGAAGACTTTTAACCCAAATAACACCGGAAATATGTGACTCCTCGATGCTGGTGTTTATTTGGCTTTTGGCAGTTTTTAAAGTTTAGATATTGTAGTTCAAAATTTTGGTGCTTTTGGCTACTGATTGCTAGTTCTGGGTTTTACGATGGAAGGGATGGTTATGACGCCAGAGCTTATCGTTTTATTGAAAATCCTGCGACACACCACATGGGCAGTTCCGGGATTCCATCACTATATGATAAATTTTGGTATGTCATATACTTGTCTACATTTTCTTAGATCCAAAAGTGTTTTTTCTTAGATCCAGAAGTGTACATGATTTTGTAATAAATATCGTAAGTTTATGAGTCAATTCCTCAAGGATAAGGCCGAGATAAGGCCATCTCAAAATCTCAACTTATAATAAGAGCTAATTAACAGAACAAAATAAAATATATGAATAACAAGGAGAACAGATCTGGATTATCACTAACAACTTGCATGACTCTTCAATGTAACGCCAAACTCAAACATTACTAGTAATCAATAAGCACATGTCACTATGGGTAAATCAAACTAATTTTGACTTAATGAATAAAGACGATAGCTAAAGATACATTAGGATGACAAGTCAAATAAAAGCCAAATGAACATCAGATACTGAAAACATTTTCTATGGAAAATAACGTTCGCTGGTGCTATTGAAAATAACTTTTCTCCAACCAAACACAGCCTAGGTTGGAATGAAAAAGGAAACAGATTTGAAATTGGAAGAACAGAGGAATACTAAAAACAATGAAAGTTTGAATCCAAAATCCTACCCCCAAAACTGAACCGGTCCTATTGTAAGCTATCTTTTGCTGCCGTTGCTGACTCTGTATGTAGTGGCCGTCTTGCTGAGCACCAAATAGTCCGTCCAATTGTTAGTGTGCGTTGGAATCATCTGGCCCATTTGTTTCAATCAAGTTGATGATGCTGATGATAAAGGAGTGAAGATGGGGGTGTGTGTAATTGTGTGTGATCCTGAATGTTGGTGTCTATGTGGCCACATTGTGATGCTGATGATGGACGTCTGATAATGATTACAAGCATAAATAAGGTATTTAGCATACTTAAAGTGTAAGTATTTCGGACCTAATAAGAAGGAAAATGTAGTCCTGTCTTCTGTCATCTATATCTAAATTTATACCATAAGAATAACCTAATTCACACAAGTAAAATGTACTTAACATGATGCTAGTACTTAGATGATTTAAAAATTGTTGCGTTAATCATATAAAAGCATTTACGTTGAGTTAATTTTAGGTTAGGTATCTACATCCTAGAGAACAAGATAATTTTATGTTGGGTTAACTTTACACAAGCATTGGTTTACAGAATAGAAAGAAAGAGGCTGGAAGAGGGCTTTTTTTTTTTAAAAAAAAAAAATTTGTGAAGTGAGATTGTGATTGAATGTTATTGGGTTTATGACCAGCAAGTCTCGAAGCAAAATAAGAGTTCTTGATTGTGTTTGGGACCTTTTGTGCATGGACTTATGTGTTGATTGTGTCATCACACTCGATCAATTGACATTGATTTCAAAAAACCCTGCTGAAAATTAAAAGGTCAATTGTTGAATTTCAGTGATGGAAGTTGAGGGTTTTTGGTTGAACGAGGGTGGTGACTGGGTTGCCGGTGTTATTACGTATTAGTGCTTTGGATGCCTGAGGTGTTCTGTTCTTCTTTCTGCTTCTCTTGGATTTCTCCTTTATCTTCTCGATTTTCATCTAAAACACCTTTGGTACTCCTCTTCCTCTGTGTTTCTCACTTATTTGCTGTAGTGAGACTCCCTTCTCTTTCTGGATCACTGTTTGTATAATGAAGACTAGTTTTTTTGGGGGGGGGTTGGCAAAGTGATAAATATCTGCCTACAAGACACTTTTTAAGTGTTTTGTTTTGATTTAAAAATTATTTTATCGTGCTTTTAAATCTAAAAAATAATATGACCGAATAGTGGACGTATATTATAATTTATAAATGGTGTAAAATCATCTTTCTATATATAATTTACCACATTTCTAAAATACGCATCTTATATGTCCTCACGGATAGGGTTGATCCAATTAAGGTATCATTTGATACTTTTGTTGACATAACCGGGGAGTATTTAAGGACTAACATTTTGGTGATTTTAAATCATAAAACATGTTAATTTTAGATAAGGCAAGATATTTGAGAGCGTCTTATGGAAATACATATATCGTTTAGTGGTGTTTTAGTCTTAGAGGACATCCTTAACAAATTGCTAGAATCTATGTAACTATATATAAAATTGAGTGATAGCGTATGCGATTGACATGTGGATAGTTTAGGTGGCGTTGAAAGTTGAGATGGCGAGCTATTATTGATTTACTTTGTTTTTCATTTATTCATAAATTTTATGTTGAGACAACCCAGTCTTGTTAGTTATTTTTTTTTTATACTACGCTTATGCTTATTATTTATGATTTAAAATTAAAATTTTTTTTTACTTATTACTATTTCAATATTTTCTTCAACATTTAATTTGGGGATTTTAGTTTTGTTGGAGTTTTTAAAATTGGTTTGATCATAATAATTTCTAAAATATATGAGTTATAATTGTCGTCTTAATACCTTAGGCAATGCTTTATAGTTTTAAAGTAAATATTGATTGATTGAGTTTTAAGTCTTGAAACTTATGCAATAAACTATTGTTTGTAATATTCCTTTTGTTGGTGTTATAAAAAGACCAAGCCATGTAGCTTTTTCATAGTATAGATTGAAAAAGATATATTTACATTTTATAATATTAGTAAAATATAATCTCTTTACAGAGATATTTGGTTGTCCATTTATATCTTTATAACTTCATACCTTCAGCATTGAGTGAGAGATTGATTGAGGGTCCTTTTTACTCCATCCGAACAGGAACAACAATCTATAGTCAAATATTATTGCATATTAAAATTTTGAATATCAAATATTCGTTTGTATTCTCTCTGTAGTTATTCTGTAATCCTTCTTTTTTTTTTTTTCATTTTTATTAGTCTCACTGTTTTTTTATCTGTATGCTATATTTTTAAAAAAATTTAATTCATAATCTCTCATTCTTTTTTCATTTTTATTGTTCTTACCCTTTAGGATTTTCATACTAAAACTTTTACTTTGAAAAAAAGTTAATTATCGATAAAACCTATTTGTTTTAAATATAACTTTTAAAACACTAGACAAATAATACTCCTATTTATAGGAGTGCAGGGAAGTTTCCAACCAAAGAAATGTTCACTCCTAAATGCACATTACTCTTGAACTTCATCTGAAATTAAGTTTTGAAACATTCCTTCTGTTATCAAAACTTTTTTCTTTTCTTTAACTTCCTTTGTCTTTTCTTTTTTTTGTTCTTTCCCTTCTTCCTCCTTGTTACATGTCTTCCGCTCGAGTTACTTGTAGAAGCTCTCCGTATAGCTCGACCTGTATGCATATTCCCTACAAGTCTGTACAAGCATTTAGACATTTCTCCTCTTAAGACTGCCATAGCTCCTTTGAAAATCTTCAAAACTCCACTTTGAGACGAATACTGGTAGCCTCTCGCATTCAAAGTTCTCAAAGAAATCAAATTTCTTTTTAGACCTGACACGTGTAACCCCAGTTACTGTCAACACTATCTCATTAAACATGCAATTTCGTACTGTTTGCACCTTGGTAACCCGACTTCATGTATCGTTTGCCATGTTGACAGTACCTTTTTACATCGTTGATATGTATCAAAGTACTCTCTAACTGAACACATGTGAAACGAACAATCAGAATTTAAGATTCAATATGACTTTCCTGGACTTTTAGTAGTTACCAAAAATAGTCACCTCCATTAAATAGGTTAGAACTTTCTGCAACTTCCACTACTGATGACTTCTCATCTCTCAAATCCTTCTTCCTCTTGGGACAATCTCTCTTCATATGATCTTCTTCATCGCAGTAATAACACTTGAATTTCCAACTACTTGATCTTGAATGTTGGGACCATTCCTCTTTTTTTTCTTGACCGTCCTCATCTTCGACTGGACTCTTTTGTAACCATGACCGCCTGACCATCATTTGAGAGTCCGTTGTTGTCTTGCCAGGTCTCATTCATCAACAAGGCGGCAACCACCTCATCAAGACTCAAAGTCTCTTTTCCGAATAAAAAAGTAGTCACAATATTATCAAAAGATGAAGACAACGAAGCCAACAAATGCTTTGTCTTCCTTTTTAATCTTTACCTCTAGAGCAACCAATTCTGTAGTTATCTTGGTGCAAGACATAACAAGATTATACTTGTTGCCATGTCTTTCAAATCTTCGCATTTCTCCTTTGACTTCTTCTCTGACTTGTCTTTTTCCCTGGGTGTCACCCACTCATCATCTATCATCTTCTTAGTCCTGCAAGTCTTCACCTTCAAGACTTTACGTATCCCTTCTTCCATTGATTTTTATCAATCCCAACAAAAGAACGCTTAACCAAATTTTAAACGTAGAATTAAGTAACTGACACTTTGTTTGGAGGTATTGAACATGCAAGAATTAAGCTTGGTCAAACGCACAAGAAAGATATGTTATATGTTTATTGTACATAGTGTGAGTTGTATACTCTCTTCAGTCTTTATTCCAAGCCATTTGCCCTTTTTTCTTTTTATGAAAGTCTCAAAATAAAGTCATTTGTTACTTAGTACTAAAAAATATTTTCTGTCTTTAAAAATTAATAGCAAATATTTCATGAAATAATGCACTCTTGAAAAAAATATTTCTTAGGCATGACAAATTTTATGAGACGAAGGGAGTATTTTGGAGTTAGTCATGCAAATGGACACGCTTGTCTATTTTAGATTTGAGTTATAAAAATGGACAGGGATAGCTTCTTGTGCATAAATTATTTCATTTACACACACAGAGATTGATTTGTTTAACTTGACACTTGTTTCCGTTATCAAAGTATTGTGTCTGATTTTTGTGAAAGGAGAAAACTTGTATTAGGAGAATCTACTGTGTGTGGACACTTCCTTAGCAGTGGAGGAACTAGGAAGTGTGCGTTTTTTACGTCTGCTAATGGTCTGTTTGGGAGTCGGGTGGGGTAAATATGAGTAAATAACGGTGACAACTCCTCTAATTCGTGTTTGGGGGACATTTGTGAGAGAGTAAATGAGAGTGACGCGTAGCTTTTACCCTTCCGTGTTCCTCATTACAACCATTTTCTGAACACTCTAATTTGAGGTGTAGGGATGAGTTATGCCATTTATCAAAATGAAAATTAATATTATTTCTTTATGAAGTTAGAAGGATATACATGTAAATTATTTCTTTTATTTGTTAATTTTTATACCATTTGAAACAAGTGTATGCTAGTTATTCTTGTTTACTTTTCCATAGTTTCATTAAAACTCCCAAACATGGGTAGATTACTTGCATTTACTTTCTTTCACTCTTAACCTTCAGTACTCTTATTTACTCGTACTCCCTTTCCAAACGTGTTACATGATGTAAGAGAAAATCCATCTTTGTTTCATATAGAAAAATTGTTTTTTAATAAAATATTCTATCCGTTTTTTCTGCATAGAAAGGGGCTGTTTCTTGTTCAAATTATGGCTAGACATGTTATGGGGGGGAATTAAATTGTTCGAAAAATGATTTTAACCGCTAAATTCAAATTTTCTACTTGATCTATTCAGTTATGTATTTTTAAAAATCTTTTTCCCTCTTTCAATATGTATAATGAGCTCTTATCCAACAAATTTCCTACATAAGTGTATTACTAGACTCAAAATTTTCTGAGTATTATAGATTTGATAACAGGTTATCTATAGCAGTGTAGCAGTGTAGCATCACTATTCAGGGCGCAAATGCAGGGTCCTTTTTTAAAAAATTTGGTTTAGGTGATGTATAAATTTTGATGGACCGCTATAAATCAGGTTTTCTTAATTCCATTGTCTCCAAAATGTTGTTGAGATCGAGAACTATGCTAAATGCTAGGTGCTACGTTGGACAAATAGACAAGGAACAGACAATCCAAAGGCTACCTAACGCTTTGTCAAATTTATATCACTCGTGGTTTTTCAAGTTGTGTTAATTTAAATGACGATGATGATATGACGATGATAATATGATAATATGTTAGAGACCCATTCAATCATTCATATCCCTTTCTTGTGACGCGCCTATCAACTGCTAGCAAACAAAGGTTCTTTTTTATATACATATATGTGTGATTATTAATATATACAATCACATATATTACATGTTTGTTGTCACAACAATTTATGTTATTCATAACCAAGTTGTGTTAATTTAAATTCTATGAATCTTATTTTTAAAAAAATCAAATTCTATGAAGGGCTGGTGTCAGTAAATAATGTAACTGAATAGGTGATTTTTGGTAATCTTGTTTCCTCTTTTTTTGTTTTTTTTTTTTTGGGGGGGGGGGGATGTTCATAGTTAATTCCATTACCTACTAATTATTTTGCTAAAAGGTTTTTAAAACCATGGGAAGGTTAGTTTATGTTTTACTGTGTCGGAGGGTTTAGATTTTAGATTTATCGTCCTCCTTGTGGGGTTGGTGATGTACCTGTGATTTGGCCCATGGATTCTAGACTGTGATTTCAAATTATGTTTGGGCTGAAGCCTGAAGGCATGCTAGTTGTCCATTGCAGTTAGAAAGGCTTAATTGTCTAACCTTACTTCCCAATAGGAAAAATTCTACCAAAATTCGTATTATCAGTCAGCTCTCTGACTTCCTCTTGCCTTTACAATAGTCAGGATGCTGCAAGCCACCAACAGACTGTGGTTTCACATATGTGAATGAGACAATATGGATTACAGGAGGCGGACTCGTTGGGGGAGACCCAGATTGCACAAGGTGGAGCAACGATCAGGAACTAGTGTGCTATGCTTGCGACTCCTGCAAGGCTGGCGTGCTGGCTAGCATTAAGCACAGCTGGCGGAAGGTCTCTGTCATCAACATTGTTGTGCTCATCCTCCTCATAATCTTTTATGTGGTTGCCTATGCTGCTCTTCGGAACAATAAAAGGATGGACAACGATGAGCCCTATGGCGAGACACGGATGACCAAGGCCCAACCTAGTTGGATCCATCTCTGAAAAATGTGATTTGTGTAACGTTGCTGCAATTTTGATCCCTTATGATAAAACGGCAGGATCAAATGTTAGTTTCTATAGGTAATTTTGGCAAGTGTTCCCCTCAGAGTATGCTTTTATTACCCGGATATTTTGGTGGACGGATTGTTTCCGTAGGATATATGTGAATGTGAATGTGAAAGGGATTTGTGTGCGCTTTCCTTTGAAGCTGTGTAATTAATTTTGTCGACCTTTACGGGGAATCTAATTTGTATGTAACAACATAACGAATATATAGGTGTTTTGTTGGTGTTTGTCCCCTTTTGTTTTATTTTATTTTATTTATCTAGTTTGAAACACTAAGGATTGTTCTTTTCGTTGGTAAATTGGGGTTGGTAAAATGGTAAAATTGGTTGAGGTAAGTTAAAATGGTAGAAGTTGGTTGAAGTTAGTATTTTTGGTTGAAATGGATTGAAGTTGGTTGAAATTGGTATATTTTTTATACTGGTTTAAATAGTGAGAACAAAATTTTGAAGGAGGTGGGTTGAAATTGGTTACAGTGGACTGAGATTGATTAAAGTTGATTAAAACAGGTTAAAGTTGGTTGAAATGGGTTAAAGTTAGTTGAAGTAGGTTGAAGTTTGTAACTTGGAAAAGACTAACGAAAAGAATTGGCCCTAAGCTAACTACATCAGTTTTTGTCTTTTGGTTTGTGTCTTTTGGTTTGTGTTATTTCTTACAGTGGCAAACCATAATTAAGATCTATTTTTTTCGTTGGTAAATTCATTTTTACTAATTTTTATCAACTTTCATCAACTTCTATCAACTATGATAAAAAAGTTCCAATTCTTTGCAGCTCTAATTAATTTCAACCGATGTTTATCAACTTTTATCAATTTTTACCAATACTCTTTAAAAATTTTTACGAAGAAACCCTTACTCAAGTTCATCAATTCACGCAACAGAATTGGTGAACCCAAAACCGAAAGACTAAGGAAAACCAGAGGTGATGCAGTAAAGGTAGGATGCAGAAGGATGAATGGGATTTCATCAATAATTATGGCACTCAGTTGAGGAAGCGAGGAATGAAGTTGATTAGATACAATTGTGTTTTGTTACGCAACAAGGGTAAAACCAGTATAATGATATTTGGTTTACCATTGAAGAACTAAAATATGATTTAACGAAGCGAGCGTACAAACATGCAAATTCTGTTGCAATACTTCTTTCCAATGGTGCGCCCAGGCTAGAAAAATAAAGAATATGCATTCTATTTTGTATTTCAGGAAAAATACTTGTTAGCTTCCTTCAAGCTGACAATGAGTTTTATTAATATGTTTTGATAAAGATAAAAAGGAGTTGGTCCATTGGTATATTTGTAATTAGATCCATTTTAGAATTACTATTTTTTAAATGTACTATATTTATAATTGGATCCACCTCAGGATTACCAAGAGGTACAGTTGTAAATATCATTCTCATGTTCACTTAGTTTATTAAGTTGTATTGTTTAGATTGTAATTGGGTGGGATAGTTAGAGTTGAAGGGTCAATTTCTACCAAAGACTTGTTGAAGTGCCAACGTGTGGTTTGGAACTTAGAGTAGATGTATTCTAGAGTTGTGTAATCCCTCATAATAAAATTGAGCTAATCCTAAAATTAGAGATCTCTAAGTAGGGACTAAACTTGGTTGAGGTTAACCTCGTTAAAAAATACGTGTACCTTGTCCACATTTACTTTTCGCATTTTGTTTTGATTATTTTATGATTTTGATCACCACCCTTTTCACTTATTCTAAGGTAGGATAATGTGATGGAATAGTTCAAATTTTGTATGTAACCTCTTAAATTTGAAAACTAATGATAACTAGAACCAAAATTGTTAAGGAGATATATTGTGAATATATCTTTAGGTATCTAGTTTTCTATTAGTAGTCATTCACCTTCCCTATTAGATAAACTAGAGCTGTAGTTTCCTATTCAAAGTGTGCATAATTTGTAATATAAAGCAAGGGCCATTCGACCATATGGGAATGAGAAGAAGAGAACAATTTTCTTGACTGCCTTAGATTTGGTTTTATCACGGTATCAGAGTAGTCCTCAACCCTAACAAAAATAATTACTAAGCTTCTCTTCCCATCCACACCATGACCAAGAGTGAAACTCCTAAGGAGTTCAGCACAGATAGCAAGTCCCCATAATTTCTTCATCCGTCCGATTCACCTGGGCCGTGATAACATTAATCAAGTTCAATAGGAAGAACTATGATCTATGGGAGAAAGCGGCGAGAATCACTTTGAAAGCCAAAAACAAGCTTGACTTTATCAATGGGTCCATAACAAAGCCAACAATTAATCCGGGACTAGATCCAGAAGAGCTTAATGCATGGGAAATTGTTATTTCCATGATAACGTCATGGATCTTAAACATAATAGATTCGAAGCTTCACACAAGTGTTGCATACGTAGACTCAGCCCAAGAAATGTGGGACAATATTCAAAAACACTATGCTGTTTCTAATGTCCCACGCATTCATCAACTAAAAGTCGAGATAGCATCATGTAAGAAAACAAACAAGAAGTGGTGGATTTCTTTTGAAGACTAATGGTTCTGTGGACTGAACTTTAGAATTATGTCAAGATCCCCGAATGTAAGTGCAATCCGGCAATGAACATAGCCAAGATGAACGAAGAGGAGAAAGTTCATCAATTTTTGATGGGTCTTTGACCATGAGAATTATTCAACCATACGAAGTCAAATTCTCGCTGTTGACCCGCTTCCCTCAATTGACAAAATATTAAATATGGTTCAACAAGAGGAGAATCATAAGAAAGTGATGATAACCCAAGACATAAGGCAGGACACCATGGCAGCCTTTGCTATCTCCTACACATCGCCTGACATTGAGCTGCAAATGTTGCGAGAAAACCGGGCACGAAGAATCAAATTGCTATGAACTGGTTGGTTACCCGCCTAGGTAGGGTAACCGTAGAGGCCAAGGAGGAAGAGGAAGAGCTCGCGGTGGCTGGGGAGGAGGTGGGAACAGCACTGGCAGAGGACTTGGATGCGAGGCAGCATATGCAACCGAGGCCAGTTTTGTGACACAGCAGCTCGGCAATGCATCTGAGGCAGCCGAAGAGACTTACCACAAAGCAACAACGTTGACCGGGTTTACTCCCGAATAGGTACAACGACTTTTGAGTCTCATTGAGACTCCGAAGTCGAGCCACGAAAATTTATCGGGTAAGGAAACTTGGTTGCTTGATTCCATAACCTCGTGTCACATGACGGGTTTTTTTTGGAAAAGTTGAATGATGTGCATGACCCGTTGAGCTTCCTAATGGGACTGAAACCTTGGCCACAAAAAGGGAATCCATCTCCTTAAACTCAAAGTTGAAATTAAATCATATGTTGTTCGTTCCCGGACTAAGTTGTAGCATAATATCTATAACACAATTAATTGATGAAAATTTTTGCGTTGTAACATTCACTAAGCAATTGTGTGTGATACAAGACCTTACTACCAGGAGCCTGATTGGAGTGGGTGAGCCACGAAGAGAGGTTTATTACTAGAAGCACTTATTGCCGGTAAGTGTTCAAGTTAACAAAGTGAATTCCTATGTTACGTGGCATTGCAGATTGGGGTATCCATCAAGTCAGGCTCTATCAAATTTATCTATTATTGGTAGTAATAAAAACAAAGATGGATTATGTGATGTGTCTTTACGTGGCAAACAAACCCATATGTCTTTTCCTATTAGTGAAAATAAAGTAATGAACTATTTGGATATTATTCACTGTGACATATGAGGTGGATACTGTGTTAAGTCATCTTCTGGTGCTCAATATTTTCTTACCATAGTTGGCGATGCTAGCCGGGGAGTTTGGGCTTATTTGATGATTGAGAGAAGTGAGGTGTCACAACTTTTGATGGATTTCTATGCTATGGTTGACACACAATTCGGTGCTAAAGTCAAAATTGTTTGGAGCGATAATGGTCATGAGTTCTCATCGAAACCTATGAAAACGTTTTACTGAGAAAAAGGAATTATTCACCAAACAAGCTATATCGATACTCCTCAACCAACCGGTAGAGTTGAAAGAAAGCATCGCCACATCCTTAATGTTGCAAAAGCCTTGAGATTTCAAGCTCATCTTCCACTAGAGTTTTGGATAGAATGTGCTGTAACAGCCACCTATTTGATCAATAGAACCCCCTTAAGCGTCGTTAAAGGAAGAACTCCTTATGAGATTTTGTTTCATGATAAGCCTTCTTATAATCATTTGCGTATATTTGGCTCATTGTGTTATGCGTATAATTTTCAAAGACCTAAAGACAAGTTTGGTGCTAGAAGTCAGAGATGCATTTTTTTTGGGTTTCCCTTTTTGAAAGAAAGGATGGAAGGTTTATGATTTAGAAACCAGAGAGATTTTTGTAAGTCGAGACGTGATATTTCATGAGGGTGTCTATCCTTTTGCTGAAAATAAATCACAGGAACATTATGAAACGTTTCATTTTGGGTAGCCAGACAATATGTTCATCGAAGATGATTTTGATACCTTGCTAAATCCACGCCAAATTGGAGCAGAATCAAGGGTTCTGGGTGAGCAACTTGGGCCCCTTAGTTCTGGCAGCCCACCTACGGGTACAAGTGTGCAAAAAAAACCGAAATAAAAAACCGAATCGAAAAACCGGTTAATCGTACAATTTGTTCAAAATCGAACCCAAAAAAGATTTCGGTTTTCGGTTCGGTTACGGTTCGGATGATTTGAAAATTTGGTTAACCGGTGGTTAACTAAACCGAAATTAATTTATTTTCCAAAAAATTTGTATAGAAAAAATAAAAAATTTAGGTAAGAAAGTACCCTTTTTTAATTATTTATGAATGGTAACCAAAGTTTAATTTTTATTAAAAAATTTTAATCATAATAAATGAAAAATTTAGGTAAGAACTAGTAATCGAACCGAATAATCGGTTAACGGAACTGAAAAACCAGTTAACCGACTTTTTCGTTTCAGTTACTGTTCGAGTTTTGGACAAACCGAAATTTTCGGTTAACCGACAAACGGTTAACCAAAATTTTCTGTTCGATTACGGTTCGGAATTTTCTCGAACTGAAAACCGGTTAACCGGTTTTGCACACCCCTACCTAGAGGAGATCAGCCTGATTGTGGGCAAAGTCCAGGTGAAGATGTGACTGGGCTAGGTGTTGCGGCAGGGACAGATGGGCTGCACAATAATGCACCCAGCACTGGGCCGCACAATCATGCACCCAACGTTGGGCCGCCTAGGGCTGGAAACTCAGTAGATAGGGGGAGTGATGGGGCAATAGCCCCGTCAGGGGAAAAACGATCTCAGAAAGCCCTGGGTTGTCTACAACATTGTCTATGTTATTCTGCCAGCCTAAAAGACCCCTCTTTGTCCACAAAGGTTTGTTTTCTACTCCAAAAGGTATCCTCAGGTAAACCGTATCCCATAGCTCATTATGTTACTTGTGATAAAATTTCAAATACGCATAAATGCTATTTGGTTGCTATTACTAAGATTGTAGAACCCAAATGTTTCCATGAGGCAGTGAAAGACCCACAGTGGCGAGATGCAATGACCAAAGAAATAGAAGCTCTTGAAGCAAAAAATACATGGAGTGTTGAAGAATTGCCCCCCAGGTAGAAGCCAATTAACTGCAAATGGGTCTTTCGCATCAAGTACAAAGTTGATGGAAGCATAGAAAGATACAAAGCTCGTCTGGTGATTAAGGAGATAATGTAAAATCCCGGAAAATTAATTTAGAAAATTATTTCCAGGTTGGACCAACATGGAACTAAATCAATCCAAGTCAATGCCAAATGAGTCCTTGTGGAATTTATTTATTTATTTTTTTTTTTCTTGTGAACAATTTTCGATGTTTTGGAAGGTTTTAAATCTTGAAAATCATCCTCCTCGATTTTTTTTTTTTTTACTATACAACTTTTATTATTATCAATATTATTACTATTACTATTACCATTACTATTACCATCACTATTATTATTATGCAAAAAAAAAAAAAAAAAAAAAAACTGAAAGTTGAGCTTCGCCCCTTATGTGAACCCCTCCTTTTTAATTCTAGACCCTAACTCCCTAACCTCCCACTCTCACCCTCACGCCTCCCTATCTCTCTCTAGCACTCTCTCTCACTCCTCCCTCACTCCCTCGCTGCCAACTGCCGCTACGACCACCAGTGCGCCGCCACCCCACGACCATCTCTCCCTTGTGTTAGTAAGAAAAAGCCAAGTGATGCATGGATTCATGCACTCCATGCATTCAAAACCCCCACTTTTAAATCTCTTTTGTTTTTACGATTTTATGACCATTGTAAATGAAGATTTTGATATAATTTTTATTATTTTCTCAGCACTTTCAGCGTTGAATTTGAACGAAGGAGGAATTTCCGTTGATCTAGATCCGGTTTTGATCAAAGGTACTCGTAACAATATTTTAATGTGGTTTTATTTTTTTAGTCTCAATAAAGATGGGTTATTTTGGCATGATTCGGCCTAGGCGAGGGTCTAAGGATGTCTAACGGGTACAGGTGAATTTTTGATGACCCGAAGTGAGTAAAAATCGTGCATAAAAGGGGGAATAGTTTGGTCAGGACTGACACTATTTTTTGCTCAATTTTGAAAATTCGGTACAATTATTCTGGTTATCCAAGAATTATAAAATTTTTACAGTAGTTAGATTAGGATGTGAAAATTACTTAAGTTTTTGAATTGTATGAATTGGTGGTAAATTGAAAGAGTTATGGCCGAAATACAGAGCACTATCAGAACTAGGGACTGCAGGTATAGGATGCGGTTTTTGAATTTTTAGACTTAGTTACGTTGCGAATTTGTGGAAGTGCTGAACATGAAAATTTTAGTAGACACAATTTGCCTTCTAGATTGGGCAAGATCGTGATTTTTGAAAGTTGAGAGAAAAAGTTATGGGGATGGAAATTTAGGCTAAAAATCTGGACAGAATCTGAGAGACAAAGTCTAGGCTATTTTACCCTCAATTTGGAAAAAATATCCCTAGGATGGTATTGATTGCCAAAATTGCAAAATTTACTGAGTGGGAGCCTCTAGATGTGCCAAATAACGTCACTTTGGAATTGGGTCATTTGGAGTAGCGTAGCCCGACTTTTGGTAAAATTACCCCGGGACTGTCCTGGGAAAGACAGTCACCGATATTGCTGAAAGAAGCAAAAATTTCGCTGGGTTTGGGGTAGAACCGAGCCAAAGTCTAAACATAGAAAAGATAGAGGACATTTTAAGGTTTCCAGATTGACCAAGAACACTAGAATTGGATGTCGAGAACGAAAGTTGTAGCTTCTGGAAGTTGGACCCAGAAACTGGCCAGCCGAACCTTAACCAAGGATAGGGTTTGGTTGAACAAAAGTCTAGGAAATTTTTTTTATGAAATTTGGGGGAGGCCCAGGGATGCCTTATACTGAATGTGGACTGACTATGGGCTGTATGTAGGCCCAGGTGCGGAGCAGTGAACTCCTACTAAATTAACCGAGCCCGTAAATTTGTACGGTATCCAGGTAACAGTCATGCCTAACCTCTTCCCCGCGTTGCGGAAACCATGAATGTTTGGTGTTCTTGTATTGAACCTTTGGCATTTCTTTTCAACTGAATGAACACTGATTTATAATTTGAAAGTGATTACCTGATGGAAACTGTATACCGTATTATGTTCTGAAAGTTAGAAATTTTCCATATGATAAAAGTTGAAACTTATTGCGATTGTGTTTGGAGTTCTGTATTTGAATTTCGAATTCTGTGGGGAAAAGCGTTTAAATCCGAATGAACTGAACATGTCAAATTGACATCCAGTAAAGAGGAAAAAGATCATTAACTGAAAAGAATTGAATAGGGTGAGTAAAATCTGTTTGAACTGGTTGAAGGCCATAGCCTTCCCCGGGTAATAAGTGCATGCATGTGAGCGGCCACGTGCTCGGCTGAGACGTGAGCCAAGTTATCCGTAATCACCCATGATGGTGGTAGGCCAGGAAAGTTAAGCGGTAACTGCCCGAGGAGCGGTAGGTCAGGAAAGAGTTAAACGGCTGCGCTATGTTAGGGCGCAGGCCATGAGACCCACTGGGGTCGCTCACCCAAGACTTATCTGAAACTCAAATATTATGAATGGAACTATGGAAGTGTAATTCTGAAAATGATAATCAAGGAAGGTGGTGATAATGGTTTGCGTGCTTTGAAAACGTGTTGCTGTCCAATTCCCCTAAAATATTTTCAAAATGAATTTGTATGTGTATTTGACTATTGGGGGTGAATGTTACTGAATTTATCTCACTGTTATAAAATCTTTTGTTTTCAGGTGATCTAACTGTACTTGGGACTGGGGACATGAGAGTAGAGTGAGACTCGAATGCTGATCATGTTTGAAAAGAATTTTAGAAGTTGTAATAAAATATAGTTGACTTAAATTGTGGTGTTTAAGTTTCATGCTTAAGTTTTGGAACCATGTATGGTAAGTTTTGTTTTGTAAAGACTTTACATTAAATGTCAGTTATGATATCCAGTTTGGTATTCCCAAGAAGGGGATACGGCGGTAACACCCCATTAGGAGTTGCTGTTGATATTCAGGTTAAATCAGTAGCAAATAAGGAATTGGAAAGCTGGGGGTGTTATAGATAAGCAGGTAGAAGGTTTCGATTATAATGAAACCTTTGCATCCATAGCAAAGATGACTAGCGTAAGAACAATTCTTGTAGCCACCGCAGTAAAGGGATGGCATTTGCATCAAATGAATGTGAACAATGCCTTTTTGCATGGAGATCTCGACAAGGAGGTTTACATGACAATGCAACCTGGTTTTCGTACATCTAATCCAAACAAGGTATGTCGGTTATGTAAGTCTCTTTAGGGTCTAAAACAGGCTCCCCGTCAACGGTTTGCAAAACTGTTAGGTTTTGTGGCCCAAAATCTCAAGTATCGGCACGAGGAGCCCATGCTGCACAGACACGGGCGTGCCAAGACGAAGAGCCGAAGACGGAGCAAACAGCAAAGTGGCACGGGGGCGCCGTGCCACATGGCACGGTCGTGCCACGTGGCACGGCGGGCCTCGGCCAATTTTTTGCCGCCTTGTTTTGGCGGCTAGGGTTTGGCATTGAGGGTGTTTTCTCTGCGGCGGCTAGGGTTTTTATAAAGGGGGAGAAACCCTACTTTTCAGGCCCTATAAAAGGAGGGTCAGGCCTAGGTTTTCAAATACTCCAGTACTCATAAACACATTGAGAGATAAAAGTAGTTTGGGAGAGATTACAATAGAGAGAGATTGTAAGTCTGCTCTTAGATCGAATCACTGAGGTGATTGTGATCGTGGTGTACTTTCCTGCTCATAGTGGATTGTTTTGGTGCTGTCATCGTCCGTGGTTTTTCCCACATTGGGTTTTCCACGTTAAATTCCTGTGTTCTTATTCTCTTCCTATTATTCTGTTGTTTTGTTGATTGAATTTCTGATTTTCTATTGCATCCTATCGCTTCCGCTATACTGTTACTCTGATAATAAACCTAACAAGTGGTATCAGAGTTTTGGTTATAGGATGTCTTCTATCATGAAGGTAGAAATTCAGAAATTCGATGAGGAGATTAGTTTTAATCTCTGGAAGGTGCAAATGAGAGCGGTTCTCATCCAGCACGGGTTGTGGAAGGTCCTGAAGAGACCTCATGTCAAACTAGAAAAGACAACAGACGAGCAATGGGCTGAAGAACAGAAGAAGCGGCGTGGGTCGCTGACGGAGGACGAATGGGAGAAACTGGAGCTGAAGGCAGTTTCAGCCATACAGTTGTACTTGGCACCACATGTCCTGCGAGAGGTGCTTGATAAGACAACTGCGGTAGATCTTTGGGTTCGGATGGAGGAACTCTACATGACGAAGAGTCTCGCCAATAAGATTCGTATGGCTGAAGGTACCCCTGTCCAAAAGCATTTGAATGAGTTTAACTCTATTCTTGTTGACTTGGAGAGTCTAGATGTGAAAGTTGAGGATGAGGATAAGGCTATTTTTGCTTGTTGTGTCGTTACCCCCTTCTTATAAACACTTTAAGGATATTATACTATATAGTAATTCTAATACTATATCGTTTGAAGATGTTAAGTCAAACCTATTGTCTAAGGAGAAGTTTGATCTTGACATTCATGCTGATTCTGCTGAGGGATTAGCAGTAAGGGGTACAATAACTGAAAAGGGGAACGGTAATAGGAGTAAGAACCGTTCTAAGTCTAAAAATCCTCATGCTGGTAAGACCTGCAATTACTGTGGTAAATTGGGTCATATTATTGCTAACTGCTGGAAACTGCAAAAGAAGAAGGAGAAAGAGGAAGATAATTCTCAGGAGCCTGCTGAAACTTCATTTGCTGAATCTGATTCTGATGGTGACGTTCTGTTTGCTACCTCTACTGAAGGGGGGAGCGATTCTGATTGGATTCTTGATTCTGGGTGTACCTATCATATGTGTCCTCACAAGGATTGGTTTTCAACATATGATCCAGTTGACTCAACTGTTGTTCACATGGGCAATAATGCCCAATGTAATGTAACTGGAATCGGTACTGTTAAAATCAAGACCCATGATGGTGTTGTCAGGACTTTATCGAATGTTCGTCACATTCCTGACTTGAAGCGTAACCTCATCTCGTTGGGCACCCTTGAATCCAAAGGGTGCAAATATTCAGCTGAATGTGGAGTTTTGAAGGTCTCAAAGGGCAGTAGGATTCTGCTGAAGGGTTTGAGGTAAGGAGGCCTCTATGTCTTGCAGACATCTACTGTGGCAGGATATATGAAGGAAAGTTCATATAAATTATCTCCTAGAGCTAAGTTCAAGCATTGCTTGGACTTAGTAGGCGTTCACAGCCACTGAGGGCCCTGCGGGGCATAGCCCCATAGGGGGCATCACCCTATAGGGTGAGAAGACGGCGACGGAAAGTTGAAAATTGGAGATTTTGGTCCAAGGTGGAGATTGTTAGGTTTTGTGGCCCAAAATCTCGAGTATCGACACGGGAAGCTCATGCTGCACAGACACGGGCGTGCCAAGACGAAGAGCCGAAGACGGAGCAAACAGCAAAGTGGCACGGTCGTGCCATGTGGCACAGTGGGGCCGTGCCACGTGGTACGGTCGTGCCTCGGTCAATTTTTTGCCGCCTTGTTATGGCGGCTAGGGTTTGGCATTGAGGGTGTTTTCTCTGCGGCGGCTAGGGTTTTTTTCAAGGGGGAGAAACCCTACTTTTCAGGCCCTATAAAAGGAGGGTCAAGCCTAGATTTTCAAATACCCCAGTACTCATAAACACATTGAGAGGTAAAAGTAGTTTGGGAGAGATTACAATAGAGAGAGATTGTAAGTCTGCTCTTAGATCGAATCACTGAGGTGATTGTGATCGTGGTGTACTGTCCTGCTCATAGTGGATTGTTTTGGTGCTGTCACCGGCCGTGGTTTTTCCCACATGGGGTTTTCCACGTTAAATTCCTGTGTTCTTATTCTCTTCCTATTATTCTATTGTTTTGTTGATTGAATTTCTGATTTTCTATTGCATCCTATCGCTTCCGCTATACTGTTACTCTGATAATAAACCTAACAAAAACTCTCCTCAAAACTATTGGAATATGGTTTTAATCGATCCTATGTTAATTATTCACTCTTTACTTACAATAAGAGTGGAAAATTTATGGCATTGCTCGTCTATGTGGACGATATTGTTCTTATAGGTAATGATTCCAAGTTATGTGACGACTTTAAGGCCTATCTGGATAAATGCTTCCACATTAAAGATCTTGGTGCTGTTAAGTATTTTTTGGATATAAGTTGCACACAGTTCTCAAGGTCTTTTTCTATGTCAACAAAAATATGCCTTGGAAATAATTGATGAGTGTGGTCTTTTGGATCTAAACCAGTGGGGCGACTGATTTATCTTACTATCAGTCGATCGGAGTTTTCGTATGCATTTCAGATATTGTCCCACTTTATGCATGATCCCAGAGAAGATCATATGGAAGCGGCTCGTAGAGTTTTGAGATATTTGAAAGGAAATCCTGGGAAAGGAATTTTGTTGCGAAGCAACTCAGAGCTACATGTTACTGCTTATTGTGACTCTGATTGGGGGACATGCCTTCTTACTAGACGTTCCCTCATAGGCTATCTTGTCACCCTCGGAGGGTCTCCTATTGCATGGAAGACATAGAAGCAAGGGACGGTGTCTCGTTCATTGCAGAAGCAGAATATCTAGCAATGGCCACTGTCACTAGTGAGTTAATTTGGGTAAAATCATTTTTAGTAGCTATGGGGATGTTTTGGATAAACCTATGCGCCTTTTTTTTTGCGACAATCAGGCTGCTTTATATATTGCCAAAAATCCAGTGTTTCATGAAAGAACCAAACTCATCGAGATAGATTGTCATTTCGTAAGAGAACGAATACTTTTAGGTGATCTTATTCCTGGCTATATATCTTCAGAGTATCAAGTTGCAGATATTTTTACTAAGGCGCTCGAGAAACAACAGTTTCATTTTCTGAGAGGCAAGTTGGGCATAATCAACCCCATGCTCTACCTTGAAAGGGAAGTGTTAAGGAGATAAAATCTCAATTATATTGTGAATATATCTTTAGGTATCTTTTGTATCTAGTTTTCTATTAATAGTTATTCGCTTTCCGTATTAGATAAAGTAGAGTTGTAGTTTCCTATTCAAAGTGTGCATAATTTGTAATATGGGCCATTCGGCCATATGGGAATGAGAAGTGGAGAACAATTTTCTTGAGTAACTCATATTTGGTTTTATCATCATCTTTTTCACTCCTTTTAGGGTAGAATAATGTGATGAAATAGTTTAAATTTTATATGTAACCTCTTAAATTTGGAAACAAATGATAAGTAGAACCAAAATATTTTTTTGATAATATAACTATAAATTATCTATTTAAACATGCTCTGTGCTTTTGCACGGCCCATACTAGTACAATAAATAAAAAATCAGGCTGAGAATGCTCTGATTCTCCACGAGCCAGGGTTAAAAAAATCTGCACGAAACGGGCAAAAAAGGGACAAAGAAAGAATTAAATGTAGATAACATTGTCCTCCTTATTCTTGTATGCCCATTCCTTCTTTCCCCTGCTTCCCTCTGCTGCTGCTGCTGCTGCTGCTGCTGTCGCTGTCCACCCCTGTTCCGCCCACCGTAGGCGCGCCGTGCGGTACTTAACACCAGCGGCACCACGACCAACTGGCACCAACCCATCTTCTTATCACCTTTTCTACTAATTTGCTCATTTTCTCAAGGTATTTTACCCAAATCCTTGTCAATCTTTTTATGGTATCATATTGCTTTCTGTTTAATATGATGAAAATATTCGTGAAATTGGATTGGACAACTGTTTTTACGGTGATTGAGCCTTGATTGCTTTTGACTATGCGTTTTGGACAAGATTGATTTTGTTAGGGTTTGTAAGTTATTAACAATGAAGTTGAGATCTAGATTTTCATACATGTGCCTCTGAATATGCATTTAAATGGTCTAGTAAGGGAGAATTATTCTATTGGTTGAAGATAAAGGGTGCATAATGTGACTTTTGCGTATATGCTTGATGAATTGGAAGAGAATAAGAAAAGGGGAAATTTCTTATCTCAACTGATACTTGAAAGTTCAATGTGAACTTATAACTTTAGAATAAAATGAATATATGGTGGGTTGAAATTTTATAACATATCTATAAAAATTCTAGAGCTATTTATGCGTAAACTATGAATTCTGTGGAGGCTTTTAATTGTTGAATGTTGGGAGTTTGAGAATACGGGACCTAAGCTATGTTTATCACACATGCTACTCAAGTTTTCAACTGAGAAAATTTTAATGTACAGAGCATTGTTGTTGGAGACAAATAGTGGTCAATATTACCATTTGAGATCATACACTTCTTGGGTAAAAAAAGTAATAAAGCAGAAAAATGCAAAACGTTGAGGATTTTAGGTCACTGGATCCATAATGGTGTATCGGTCGAGTGGAAAATCTGGAGGTGTATTCTTAGCTTAAATGAAATTACTGAATGACCATTACAAGTTTTGCAAGCTTGGGATCCCAAGAATAGAAACTATATGTAAAAAGTATGACTGCTTAAAAAAAAATGTAAAGACATGGGGATTGAGACGACAGCATAAACTACACATTGTAAATGCCTGATTTATAGCTATAATTTATTTACATCTGAGGAAGTTAAAACTATGGGTTAGATACATAAATTTTACTTATTTTACTTAATCAGTTGTAATGTCCAATTTCGAAATGTTAAATGATAATCCACAAAAAGAAGCAGGAAAAGACCAAACTAGATCATATGTGGTTGTAAAGCAATAAAATTTAGTTAAACGCAAGGTTTACTTTGGATTGGCTAAATCATAAATAAAAGGGACAAGTAAATAAGTCTAAGTGGAATGAAATGTATCAACTAGATGAGGTCATGTTCTTTGCGACTTATGGTAAGTACTTATCATAAGCATTAAGCACATTTCAACATAATTTTGCATAATTCAACACTATTTGTTACTAGTGAGTTATTAAAAATACCTACTTATATTTTCTGCAATGATTTAGTGTATTTCTAATTTTTGTATGATTCAGTATGTTTTAGTAAGATTCAACATCTTTCAGCAATAAACATCAGTAAATACTTCTCATAAGTCGGAAAAGACATGTCCTAAGTCAATTTCAACCAATAATTTTACATATATTCTTCCCCTATTTTCAACTACAATGAATTCAGATGTAAGCTCCTACTGGGAGATGTTGATCTATACTATATGGGGTAAACATATTGGGCTTCAGCTCACTTTTCAACATTTGTATTTTCATGTTTTTAGGTGAATTGAGATTTTACCCTCAACCTACTTGAAAGTGATGTCATAAAGTTCTGGCAAATGAGTTTAGCAACCTTACAATGACAGTCTATTAAAGTTGCGACCATTCTCGATTGTTTGATTTTTCTAGGCTAGACATGAGAACGTAAGCATTTGTGTTTCAAATTTTGAATTAGAAGGACCATGTTAAAAATATTTAGGGCATTAATTGTTGAAGTCTTTATAAGAACTATTGAGTAGCATAGACCACTACCTACAAACATCGACTCTTGTCCATTATTTGGATGGTGGTAATGCTCTGACGCAAGTCTTCAGCTGTGTAAATAACTAATGATTGGTTAATGAAGGCTAATAAGCTTATTACAAGTTGGGGTGTTAAAATTTTTACAAAGGTAAGTTATAATTGTCAAAACCATGGAACATTTATCGTTCACATAAAAAATTATTGGACGAGTATATTATACATCCATGCAACACATGGGCATGACACTAGTTCTGTATAAGAGCGAGGAAGCATGACCAATTCTGTTTATCTGCAGACGTAGTACAAGGTGGAGGGAATGTCGTTGATATCGGCTTATTGCAGTAGTACCAGCTCCTCAAAATTCCAATTCAATTTTTATGGCAGTTATTTCTTATGCTCACTGAGTCCTAAGCAAGAAACTTTCCCTTGTTGCCTACATTTGAGTTGTAGCAGGAGAAGGAAGCCCAAACATGATAAACCTGCCACAAAAATAATAGATAAAAGCGAGCTTTCCCTATCTGAGCCTTGTACCAATAAGAACCTCACACTGGCGGCTGCCCTCGTAAAAACTGAAACCAATTGCTCGTCTACGGTGACTGGTAAAGACGATGACACCTGCACACTGCCCAGAATTGATAAGAGTGGGAGGTTTTGCAGTCCTAGAGCTGCCCGGGAGCTTGCTCTGTACTGTGATGTTATACCTACTTCCTTTTTGTTCGAATTATTATATTGCTTTTTGGGAATTACTTCTGTATGACTGGAGAAATCAAATTGGACAGGGTGATTTTATACGCCTCGTGTTTAGAAGGCTCCGACCCGGTTCGTTTGTTTGACACTCGATTGAATGCTCCAAAAGGTAAATGACCTATGTTTACAAAGCTGTGACTTGGACATTGAATCTACATTTCCTTATTGATTCCTCTTTTTTCGGTTTCTTTTCTATTGTTTAATTACTATAAATCAGAGTTAGAATACAAGTTTGACCGAAGGTCCCTACTTCAATACAACCACATGAGCTTTGGGGGGTCTCCTGTTCGTGCAGCCACTGTGGAAGAAGAAGAGCAACTTCTTAGTGAATTTGAAGCAGAGACAGCTATTGGTGAACCTTAGATCTTCAGTCTTTTTGCATACAAGTTAGACGATTGTTATTTTTTGTAAAAAAATTCTGATGCTATTTTGGTAGCTTTGCCTAATTTGTTTTGGGCTTCATGTTCCTTTTCGGAAATTGAAACTGACTGTGTGAACTGTGAATCAATGTGGCAGAAGAAGCAGTTCTTTCGGCTCCTCCCAAGCTGGTTTACAGCAAACTAATTCTACGGCAAGTTTCCGGACACACATTTGATGCCTTGTGTTTCAACTTGTGATATTATGGAACTACTAGTACTGAGCCATTTTGTCTGTGCAGTTTCACGAGGAAACTTTTAACTGCAGTGGTGGACAGATGGGATAGTCATGTGCTTGTGATTGACAAAGTTACCCCACTGAATTGGAAGGTCGGCTATCTGCTGGTCATCTGGTTATCAACTGTCATTCTTTTCTTTTAGGCTGTAACTGACAAAAAGACCTGCCCATTATGCATATTTGGATCTATTTTGACATATTGCATAATTTTTTGTTTTCTTTTTTTGGTATCATTGGAATCCCATTGTCCTGTTACATTGTGGTTTCAGTTTCATGACAGTTGGTGCACACAAAAAAAAAAAAGAAAAAATCCTTATTGCTGACTAGAAATGTGTTAGTTTTCAGTTGTATTTGATGCTTATATTACTTTGTTTTGCCAACATTTAGGTTGAGCCCTCTGGAAGAATTTTGGAATTCTCAATTCTCCATCTTGCAATGTCTGAAATATCAGTACTTGGAACAAAGCACCAAATTGTCATTAATGAGGTACATTGTTGTTCGCTCTGTGGAATGCTTTTGCGTATGAAATGTGTTAAATCGAAATTTGTTTCCTGCTTTTGAAGGCCGTGGATCTTGCAAAACGGTTTTGTGATGGTGCAGCACCCCGCATTATAAACGGCTGTTTAAGAACCTTTGTCCAAGATACATCCTGAATAATCGAAAGAAAATATATCATGAGTGAGCAGCAATGATCTGTTGTCCCAGCACTCGGTGGATTCCTGGAAGTCAAAGCAGCTACTTGTGGAAGGAAAATGAAACACAAAGTGCATGTATTCTAAGACACTCACCCCACCCCCACCCCTCGAAAAGAAATATTGTTTTAATGGTCGCCACACTGTTTTTCTTTATTTTTGAAATCGAACATGGGGCAAACTCACTGAGTGACCCTCATTTTGGTCACTTCGTAATTGGATGTCATTTATAGTCCGAGCTATTGCAACTGGGAAATGCTGAATATTGAGTTTCTTGGAATATGAAGGGGGATGCCTATTTGTAGCCCAGGGCTCCTTGCACTAAGGTTTGAGTTAGGCCTTGGGCATTGGCGCATACGTTACTCATTGTCTCCTAATTTTAAGTAAAGAAATAATTATTATTTTCTTATCATGAATGACATGTGACAACTTCTAATTGGTAGGAATCTAATTCCAATTAAATTCAATTGAACAGGCCATAGGTATTGGATCTCTGTTAGGGCCCGAATGATTATACTAAGGGGCGAAACTAGGATGCTAGATTAAGGGAAGCTGAAGTTTGGTCGACATCAATGTCATAATTTTGTGATTTCAATCATGTTAGGGTTCAAGGCTTAAAAAAAGGTTTAGGGTTTGTCCTGTTGCTTACTATACATCGCAACATATGTGACATGAGAAGTTTGAATATTTTACACAAATACAATTGATGTAGTCTTTCGTAAATTACAGATAAGTTTCTGAGAAATAACTAGGCCAATTTTTGGTAATTGACGAAAGAAAAATAATTGATGGAGAAGGCGCTATGACCTTATTGGATTGACCTGAAAACCGCAAAACAGAAATTACACACACAAGTATGTTATCCGAACTCGAAATACATTCAATTTGTATTTTGCTCGTACTCCACCCGATCTATATTTGACCCGCCCACCCGAATTGACATATTGATAAACGAGTATGACTGAACTATCACACAAAACATGAGGGTAATGTACACATATCATTTCCTGCAATGTTTATGAGTTTTTGTTCGCATACTGGTAGATGCCTCTTTTTGTAAGCGTACGTCAAACTACATTCTCAGCTAGAATTGTCCTACGAATCGATGAGAAACATAGATCGGATGAGAATGAATGCATGATGGAGTGCTCAAATTTGAGAGCCAGTCTGCTGCAATGTTAGCTTCTTTGAATATTTACAACAACAACAATAACAACAACACCTCCCAGTGTGAATCCCGATTTCGCGGGGTCTGGGGAGCTTCTATGAATATATAGTTGGTGCTAATTTGAATGTTTGATTTCTGTAAGTTTGGATACCCATAATAATATTATGAATCTGCCAAGGGATGTGAATCTTTCCCTTGAAGCTTGGATGATTATTTTGTTATCACCTTCAATAATTATCAATTGGTGAAAACCCGCTTGGATAGGTAGCCATATGCCATCATCTGGTGCTCTAGCTCGTACTACTAGTACTGAAGTGTTGCTATAGTAAGCTGCGCCAACCTTTAGTAGTTTACCAGTTCAATCTCGTACGGTAAAACCTGCTGTTGTTGAGGAGTTGATGAGCGATATGTCAAAGTTGAGTTTAACGAACCCTAGGTAGCAGGGTGCCACCTCACAAAATGAATTGAAATGGAAGGGGAAGAAGAAGGCCCGTTGAGTAATATCAAATATTATTAAACATACTAGTAGACTACTAGTTTTGGGGCCATCCAATAGACAGATGAGCCTGTCTTAATTAAAATATAATTTTGTTTTTGCTGGTTTTTGCTCATACTTTCTTTGCTGTTTGATTTATGTAAGTGGGTATGTAGTGTTACTAATTTACGCTGTAAATAACTTATTAGGCCTTCACTTAACGTTGAGGACTAGAGGCTCTAGGTATTGTTTAGGGAGAACATGGGAATTCATAAATGAAAATGAGAATATATTTGTAGAATGGGAATTTGGTAATGAATTACATCCCCTATTTTGGCAGGGATAGTTAGAATTGAAAGAGTATTATGTGCCAACTATAGTACAAATATAAATTGCAAGAAGAAATGAAAAAGTTATTCAAAAAGGGAGACAAGTAGGTAGGGTTTAGGGTTTAGGGGTCAGGTTCAGGGTTTAGGGGCTAGGGTTCACATTTTAGGGTTTAGGGTTTAGGGGTAGAGGTTTTGACCCTTTGACTCGGCCTGTTAACCATCATTTTGTTTGAAGTTTAGAATTTGAAATCAAAATGAAATACCTTTTGCGTTCAACTTTCTCGCCTTATATTAGCCTCCACCGCCAATTCATTTCTCCAAGTATCATTGAGTGTTAACCTTTTAACACTTCGTCGTTGATGCATGGAGTAGCAATTGTAGTGAACTAATCATTGTAATCCCCAAATTACACATTAGAATGTTTATAATTGCAATACATTTCATTGAAACATTACATTATCACTTGGGCTTTTATGTAGTATGATGTTTAGTGTTGAACGTTGCTATGAAAATCAAACTTGGTGAGAATCTCATTTTCAATGTAGGCAAGGTTTGAGGGTTGGGTCTTGACCCGATAACTCGAGAGTACCTACAGGGCCGAGGTCAGGATGAAGAGCATGCAGACCTGCAGGAGCGTTGCGTAGGATTAGGGTTGGGAAAACGCTGCCAGCCGACGCTCATGATCCAATCCTTAATCAATTCCAAACCTCCATTTGATCAAGTCTGATTGTAGGAAAATATTTGAAAATGTTTGGTTTTATATCCTTCGTTGATTCTATTATAAAATACAATGAATACTACTGTTGGGCATTAATTTGTTGTATTGTACGTGCTCTATCGCCTAATTTTAGCTCGTATAATAACGTAATTCTTAGGATTTGTACTTGTTTTATTTACTTTTATAGGTGATAAGTTCAACCAATTAAGTGCAGCGAAAAGAAGCAAAAGAAGAACAAAAGAAGAAAACAAAGCGGCAAGCGACGGGTAGATGGGGGAGGCGCGACGACCATTGGACAACCCTACAACCATGGCCGGGGCTGGCGACGGCCAGCCTATCGTGAACAAGACAGGCCGTCGTCGAGGCGACGGCCGTTGCTTCCCCACGTGCTGTGTTGCTCGGTTTGTTTCCCTTTTAGAAGGGTTTGTTCGGGGAACTTTTGAGGTTATTTTGGACGATTTTTAGGGTATTGTATCTTACGGTTTAGCCTCAAAAACCTCATTAGGAGGAAGTAAATAGATAGGTTAGGATTAATTGGGTTGGTTCTGGAATTCAAGCATTGTATATTCAAGTTGACCCATGCAATTCATAAGTTTTCTCCTCTCTCTCTCTCTATCTCTCTCTCTCTCGCTCTCTCTTCTGTTAGTTTAGATTAATCTTGTTAGTTTAATCTTGTTAGTTTAGATTATATTTAGGCCCTGTTCGAAAAATTAAGCTGTTTACGTAGCGGATAGCTGTTTAGGTAGCGGATAGCTGTTTAGGTAGCGGATAGGGTTTCTAATTTAGCTGTTAGCGGATAGCTGCTTAGATGAGCGGTTTAAACTAATTTGTTCGGCAAATTTAGCTGTTAAGCTAACTGATTAATGTAAATTGACATAAAAGAATATATATAATTTCCAAAGATAAAATTTTTAAATTAATTTTTGGCTAAAAAATATGAAATACTACTTTTAAATGTCAAACCTTAATACTATTAGCTTTTCAAAAACGCTGTTTAAAACGTTAGACGCTACTTGAAATGTTAGTCAAAGTATTAGTTTACCGAACACTAAAAATTAACTAATTAGTGTATTGACTTAGTCAAAACTCTAAACGCTATCCAAAATGCTGTTACCGAATACGGCCTTAGCTGAATGTTTAGTTTTTGTCGTGAGTTTGTGTTCATTAGTTGTTTTAATCATTGTTAGAGTAGATTAATTCTCCTGTTCATGCCTGTTGAGTTATTGGTTAGTTTAGGTTTGTTTTGGGGTTTTTGTGTTTTGTTGATGATTGATTGTTAATTTTGGTTGGCTTGGACTGTAATTAGCCTCTTGATGGCTAATTAGTTTAAGATTAGGCGTAACCACACCTAATTTATACCTAGAACTTAGAGTTTTCTCTTATGCCCGCCACATGCTTGATGAAATGCTTGAGAGAGCGTTCGTCTTTATTTTTGGGTGATTGACTTATGTCGAGAGGCGATGTTGATTAGCTAGTGTGTGGGAGAGGATAGCCAGACTCGGGACATGAAAATAGTCCCGATCCTAGTGAAATCCGAGGGTTGCTAATTTTGTGGTCTAATTGGGCTAACCCCATGAAAATAGGTAGTTAGACTAATTAAACTAGCTTATGACCCTTGAGAGAGAGCTTGGGTGGTGTTCGATAGCGCCGCCGACCATCTCTTGTTTGTAGTAGAGGTTGGGTGTGCTAGGACTCATTTCGATTACTTAGTTCATCAATTGGCCCAATTACAATGACAAGCCTCTTTTTGTCTGATTGTTAGCTTAGTTTAGCTTTTGTTTCATTCCTTTTCATTCAACCTAGCTTGAAACAATCGAGTTAATCTCGGTACTTGAGACCCACCTCTTAGCAGACGACACCCCGAGTACTCAACGGTAGAGCCTTGCACCTGGGGTTACAAATTTTAAAACTCAAATTCTTCCTATCAACTACCTAAGACAATCTCTTATAAATTTGATAGGGTAATTAACATGAACAATTAAGAATTGTAATGTTATCATTAAAAAAAAAAATACAAATGTAAAACTCAAATATTGTATAGATTTTTAAGCTTAATTTTGAATCTAACACCTGTCTATTAATCCATTTATCCAACATCAGGGATTAATAGCATGATGGATACGAAGATACATCAAAAGTTCAAGTGCTTGGGCAATTTCGGCCATGATTTGCATATGTATCTAAGCAGGACAATTTGTACAAATTACGATTTCACAAAAAAAGGGGAAAAAAACACGGTGGGAGTGAAAATCTTTAGTATTTTTCCATGGGAGGAGCTCCTCTACAGTGATGCGCAGTAGGGGTGTGCAAAACCGGTTAACCGGTTCATCGGTTAACCGAAAACCGGTTAATCGAAAATTCGGTTAGTGAAAACACCGAACCGTAACGGAACCGAAATTTGCGGTTAATCGATTGTTCGGTTAACCGAATTTTCGGATCGGCCAACATTCGATCCGTAACCGAACCTAAATATTCGGTTAACCGTATTTTCGGATCGGTTAACCAAACTTCCGGTTCAGTTAATGGTTAACCAGAGTACTGAGAAAAAAAAAAAAAAAAACCTAAATTTGGTACACACAACCAACGGTAGCAACAGGCAGCAGAAGGCAGAAGCAGTCCAACTGTGCAACAGACCAACAGTAGCAAGTAGCAAATACTCAGTTTCAAACAGCAAGAGTCCTAGGGCTGGGGAGAAGGAATTACAGCCTTGAAATGAAAACAACAATATCCATAAGTCCATAAGGACCATAACCACCATAACCAACACAAAATGTCCTCGGGGAAGGGGGTAAAAATACATAGACGTCTAAATTATAAACTAGAACACATGATAAACAGAAAGTAGCATCCCACAAGCTCCAACTCATATATCATCTGATGCAACCATTGACTCATCTATCGCTGCATTTTATGCTCTATTTCAATTTTCTTTCGTAGAACTTCCTGTTGCTCTGGTTCTGGATCTAACTCTGGCTCCTCCTCCTCCTCCTCCATCTCCAGTTCAGTGTCTTCACCCTCACTTCCACCATCACTTATGTTCACATGAATATCATCCATGTTGTTACTAGAGGTTGAAAACATTTAGTCCCTGAATGCTGAATCAAACATGCCAAAATGTCGATCACTTAATAAGCATACAACAACAAGTCAACAAATACGAGTTATTCTAAAATGAACCAAGTCGAAAATACAACAACAAGTCGAAACCAGATATGTAACACTAGCTCAAAGCAGAAAAGGCCCTAGACTGGACAGCTACCTTCTTAAACCCCTTTGAAGCAAACAAAAAAAGAGATAGAAATCACCACCAGCAGCTGCTGCCTGGTACTACACCCCATCAAGGCATCAACAAGACAACAACCCCAATTTGTTGAGGTTAAGAGCTTCAATTCTTGGTGGTGGTGGTGGCCGTAGAGTACAAATCGAAGCAACATACAAATTGAAAGTAGAAAATGAACCAAAATCAGAAATTAAACCGAGAACGAATCGGATTTGAAGCAACATACAAATCGCAACCAGAAAATGAACCAAAATCAGAAATTAAAACCAGCTCAAATCAGAAAAAGGCCTGGAGCACAAATCGAAGCAACATGGATGACAAATTGACAATCACATATCAGGAAAATCGAAACAGTAAATTCACACCACACATCGAAACCCATCCATAGTGAAATAGCAAATGGAAACAAGAAATCCAAACCAGACAGATTGAAACAAAAATCGAACCAAATCAAAACCCAGACAAATCCAACCTAATCGAAACCATACTCAGACATAAACAACCTGAAACAAATTGAAACCATACCCAGAAAAGTTGAATCGTGCGGCTCGGGCCTAGGAGAAAACTTGAGCAACTCGAACAATCTGGCGCTTGAAAAACTTGAACAACTGGGCACTGGAGTCTGGAAGAGGGAAGATGAGCCGAATTACGGAAGAGAAGAGAAGACTGAAGAATGAAGTGAAGAGGGGCCTGGATTTGGAATTCTCGAAAGTGGAAAGCAAGCAAAGCCAAGCTCTAGGGTTTTTTTTGTAATGCCCACTTTGTGTACCCTAAAAAAAAAAAAAAAGAAAACGGTTTTCGGTTAACCGCATTTTTTGGACCAACCGAACCGGTTATTTCGAATAATTTACTTTGGTTAACCGGGTTTTTTGATCAGTTTTTCGATTTTTCGGATCAGTTCTCGGTTTCGGTTTTTTCTGGACAGCCCTAATGCGCACCTGCAGTTAAGTCATCCACGCATACATGTGGAAGGAGTTCTATGTAAAGTTGGGTCCTGAATCAGGTTGGGTGGAGTTCATGTTCGTGTCGAGCTTAAACGAGTTGAGAATTCCTTAACCTTCACATAACTCGCTTATTATACTGGTTGAAAAGTTTTGACCTGTAACCATTTAATTTTTAAACGGATTAACCCCTTAATCTATTTAAGATAAACAGATCGAGTTTAGTCGCCTAATTACCCATTTACCTATTTAATATTTTCAATTAATACATGATTACACAGTGTTAAAAATTAAGTGTATATATCACATTAAACAATTATTCTTTGAACTGCCCCGATTCATCATAATTCAATTTTTTGTAAATATTTGCATTCTTCATTGTTTAACAGAAAGAGAAATGGATTAATTACAAATGAAAGAATGAAGTGATGTTTTATCCATTTAATGAAACGAATTAAATAGATATTTTTTCGTATCGAAATTCTCAGCCTCAACGTAACCCATTTAATTAAACGGGTTGAACGTATTAACCTGCTTAATTGAACGGAATAAAAATTTATATTTATATTGACAAAATTTCATATCAATTTCGAATTAGTCATCATATCGGATCAATTTTACCTAATTCTACTCCTATGTCACGATGAAATCAAGTCATGCACATGCTTCCATGTACGTAGTTATTATGAAATGCACTTTTGGGGAATCCATACTAGCAGAGTACAAAAATACAAAAGTAAACTTGGGAGAAAAAAGGGGTATTTAATTCTCACAGCATGAAAAGACATGGAATCCGAGTTTGTCAGCGTGGGCACTCATCACTTCCTGATCTGAATAGCTTTTTCTCTATCATCTCTCTTCTCACGATTGAGGGTTTGTTTATGGTGTTTCCGTGTTTGTGAGGCCGGCAATCTGAGTGCTTAGTTGACGACGAACCACCGCACAGAAAAACCAAAAAAAAAAAAAGAGAAAAGAGAAAATTAAAAAACCGAGGTTTTGTAATGGCTCCCACCAGCAAACTTAAAAGTTACTGAAAAGTGACGAGGCAGAAAATTCAGATAAAGAAGACTGATAATCAAACCGCAAGGGCAGTGACTTTTTCCAAGGGAAGAAGAGGCATATTGCAGAAAGCTCAGGAGCTCTGTACTCTCTGTGATGCTAAAATTGGCCTTATTCTCTTCTCTTCTACTGGCAAGCTCTTTGAATACTCCAGCTGAAGGTCTGTCTCTGTCTTTTTCTCTCTCTCACATCCAAGCATCACATATAGTGGAGGTTTATTTGATGTATGGTGAGCTAAAAGAATTTCATCAGCCCTCTTTGCTTAGGTTATCATGTTCTCTTTCTGTTTGAGGAAAAGGAGGAAAAAAAATTGACAGTTATACAACTGTTGATGGTTGTATTCATGTTGTCCAACTCTGACCTAATTAGGTCTGAAATCATTAATTTTCAAGTTCATAGTATGCTCACTAAATATATTGAATATATGAGGGATCAACTCTTCCGTTGTGGTGTATTAATCCAACATCAAAATGGGTTTAGGGTTTAGGGTTTAGGGTTTAGGGTTCGGGGTTCGGGGTTCAGGGGTTAGGGGTTAGGGGTTCAGGGTTCAGGTTCTGGGGTTGTGGGGTCAAGGGTTCTAGGGTCCGGGGTTCTGGGGTCGGGTTCGGGTTCGGTTTCGGGGTTGAGGGTTCGGGTTTAGGGTTTAGGGGTTAGGGGGGTTTAGGGGTTTAGGGGTTTAGGGGTTTGGGGTTGGGGTTTAGGGTTTATGGTTCAGGGTTTAGGGTTTAGGGTTTAGGGTTTAGGGTTTAGGGTTTAGGGTTTAGGGTTTAGGGTTTAGGGTTTAGGGTTCAGGGTTCAGGGTTTTAGGGTTTAGGGTTTAGGGTTTAGGGTTTAGGGTTTAGGGTTTAGGGTTCAGGGGTCAGGGTTCAGGGTTCAGGGTTCAGGGTTCAGGGTTCAGGGTTCAGGGTTCAGGGTTCAGGGTTCAGGGTTCAGGGTTCAGGGTTCAGGGTTCAGGGTTCCGGGTTCAGGGTTCAGGTTCAGGGTTCAGGGTTTAGGGTTCAGGGTTCAGGGT